>JABUQX010083916.1:0-2500 GCA_015478945.1 Trachelipus rathkii | reverse complement strand
ATTAAAGAAGGGCAACCAAATTAATAATGGAATTGAAAGGTATGTCATACGACCAACGACTACGCAAATTAGATATACATTCTTGATCACAAGAAGAATTTTAAGATATCTATAAAAGTATTACAGACTCACTAAAATTGTAATAGTGATTGTGGCAATTCTTAGATATGATTTTAACGATGTAACACGAAAGTAATAGGCATAAACTTTGTCATTATAAACGATTTCAACCAAATATAGCAAAACATTTATTCACTTACGATGAGAAGTGAAATAGTCATCTTGAATAGTGAACAGCGCAAACATCGATTTTTTCCAAGAAAAAGTTAGCTAATGCACTGTTAAGAAATGGTCTGTGTGAACTTATAACCGATCTACTTTTATTAAACGATAGAATTAGATAAGGTGAAATAAACGACTATGAGATCATTAATACTCATGTAAAAGTAAATCTAATACAGAATGGGCGCCAAACTTAAATTGACATTTTAAAATGTTTCCCCTTAGAGGTTAATATTACCTGCAAATGTTTAGGCTGTTTAGGTCTAAGTCGTGGTACGCATTGATCACACTATCATCTTAATTTGTATAAATAGCTTTTGTTCACCGCTTAGAGGTTATTTCTAACGTTCTACAGCCCGGTGACATGTCCAGTATAATTTTGTAATTAACAATTCTGAAAAGAACTTAGATGTTGATATAAAACGTGCAAAAGCCGGGGTGACTTCATCGATCACACTAATTGCTTAATTTGTTAATCACATTTTTGATGTCACTACTTAGAGGTTAATTTCTAACATCCTAGAACGGTAACATCAATCGATCACACTAAAATTAATATTTGTATAAAGCGAAGTCACCGTTTAAAGGGTTAATTATAACGTTCTACGCCGGTGACATCATCTTCCCTCAGACTATCCTTGAGTGGACTGTAAAGTTCTTCTTCTTCGATGTTCTGTAGTTCTGTAGTTAATAAACAGTTCTTTATATGAAATTAGCCGTTTTTTTAGAAGAATTAGCTGACGAAATTAATAGAAATAACTAATCTTATTGAAAAACTACACTCTTCACAAATTTAAGTTTAAATATAAGTTCATAATTTTAAAGATTGTAAATTCATGTAAAGTTAAAGAAAATCTGCGTTAATCTTGATGTTTCTTCAAGTTGTCTTATTTATTATAAAGTGAAGCTGTGATCTTCACAATAGGCAAACACATTAGGAATGTCTCGTCCATCGATGTGAACTCAAGGTATCATCATTAAACTCGTAGAGGATCCATCATGACATCCATATTTCGGCGGCCTTTTAATCATTCTTCCAGGTTTAATCATCATATATCGGTCAAAATTTCAAAATTTTAGCCCATGGAAATGCTGAAGATTTGGAAGTTTTGGAGATCTTTATATATTTGGACAGAAGCCCTCCCTATATGAAAATCTACAATTTAATTCATTTATTTAAAATACTTAAGTGAAAGTTGATCTATATTGATTTTTTTAACTTTTGAGTTATTTTTATTTGTTATCAAAAAGTGAAGCTGCACTTCTATTTATTTTTTTGATTATTTTAACTGTTTTTATTTTTTGTTTTATCATTATGGCATTCGCTGAAAGAATGGGTGTTTTGTCATAACCACACTAAGTTCGTGTAAATAAATTAAATGTTTAGGATCGTTTCTATATTTTTAGCACTATATTATTATGATTGCTTGCATCCATGGTTGCTTTTCAGCTTTATTACATATACATCCTTAAATTTATACAAATAATATATATATGATATATATAATTATAATAGTATTAATAATATATATACTAATATAATTACATTTTCAAAATTGGTAGAGGCTTGGGAAAGAGGTTTTATTATATAGTAAATTATACTTTAATATTGAGATTGAGTTTTCGGAATTTAATGATATCACAGTATTTAGGAAGTTCTTCAGGTTTAAATAATTAAAATTAAAACATTCTTTATAAGTTCGCTGTAAGATCTTCAGCTAAGATCTGTTATTAAAAACTGTACGAGAACCCATTTTCTCAGGATACTATAACATCTATTTAAGAAGTTTACGAGAAAGAGTTTAAATTTTATATCAACATTCCTTTGATCTTTGTGTTAGAAAGATGCTTATACTACACGCAGCACATATATATACTATATCTTCATATATATTATTAATATAATATAATATATATAATTATATATATATAAATTATATATATAATATAATAATATATTATATATATATAATTATATAATAGTAAATAATACTATTTATACTATATAATATATATATATATATATATTATATATATCTATATATATAATATAATTATATAATATATAATTCTTATAATAGTACTTTCATACATACATACAAGCCCATACAATATTTTTTTATAATGCTTAGTATTAAAGTTGCTAAAATATTATCAGACATAAACGAATTACATGTAGCACAGCGCAATTTCACATTCTATAATAGGTTCTTTTTGT
>JABUQX010083915.1:50000-53430 GCA_015478945.1 Trachelipus rathkii | reverse complement strand
ATTATATATATATATATATATATATATATATATATATATATATATATATATGATATATATATATTATATATATATATATATATATATATATATATATATATATATAATATATATATATATAATATATATATAAATTATATATATTATATATAGTATATATATATATATTCAGCCAAGTATGGGGCCGCTTTCTCTGGTGAGGCCGCGTGGGTCCTGTACACTGATCAATAAAATATATATAATATATATTATATATATTATATATATAATATATATTATAATATATTTTATTATAATATATATATAACCAGATAATATAGTATATATTATTATATATATATATATTATATATATAAATATATATATATATATAATATATATTTATATATATATATATATATAATATATATATATATATATATATATTATAATATATATATTATATATTAGGGTGGGACGATTATTGAAATTTTGCGATGACGATGATGATTATTGAATAAAATTTTGGATGACGATGGGACGATTAATGGGAAAAGTAATTTGAAAGTTTCTTTCTCCTCATATATATATATATATATATAATATATATATATATATATATATATATAATATATATATATAATATAATATATAATATATTATAATATATTATATATATATATAATATATATATATATATATATATACAGTATATATATATATATACAAGCTATATACAAGGGCTGTTACGACAGGGTCAGGGGGTTCAAGCCTCCCGAAATTTTTAAGCGATCAAATTTTGATCCTGAGGTCTCTTATAATAATAATAATAATAATAATAATAATAATAATGAATAATAATAATATATAATAATAATTTATGAAAATGAAATAGTTAATTTACTTAATGGGAAATGAGGAGACATGTTTTGTGGTCCGTAACGATTTCTTAGGTCATTGAGGTTATCCTCATATATATTATAAAATATTATACCAGAGACTAAATGTAAGGTTTCCAAGTTTGCAGACGATAGCAAATTGGCTACCTCAGTAAAGAATACTGATGGATGTATAAGATTTAAAGATAAGGAGGGAGCTGTAATCGTGATGGGATGAGCAAGCTCATTCCTTCTTCAACTAAAATCTTCTCTCCTCATAATCCATATTTTGATGCGTGCTTGTTCTCTGGCCATTATTGCTAGAGAGTAGGTAGATATCGGGGGGGGAAAATATTCTCGTTCTCCTGTTCACTCTAGCTCAATTTGTCATTCAGCTAGAAATGTTTGCAGGGAATTACTCTTCGACGAGACAAGAGCGGACTTTTCATCAAACGAAAGTGGCTAAACGCTCCTTGGTTCTCCTACTGACAAATCTTTCGGGCCTCTTGCCAAGTAACATTCTCTAGGCAACTTTCGTGATATCTGCCTTCTTCCTCTTAGTTCAATCTGATGATTCTGTTGCAATTCTAAAACTGAAGAAGGCCAATCTCTTCGGCCTTCAATTTTGCTCTAACTCAACCCTGGACGATTCTGGCACTCCTTTTCTTACTAATTCTCCTCTCAGGTGTCCTATGCCTTTGCCTGTGATTCATTTTGATCCGGGTGCATGGGTCCCTGAAATCTATGAACGTTAGGAAGGCGGGTGGCACGGATGGCATTCCTCCCCGAGTTTTGAGGAAGTGTGCTTCCGTGCTATCGCCGCACCTCGTTCAACGTAGTACTCTCTTATGTCTCAAACTAGCACTTTCCCCTCGTATTGGAAGCTCGAACATGTCCAATATCGGATGTTGTTGATGGGGCGACTTCTTTTTCTGTCAATAGTGGTGTTCCTCAGGGTTCTGTCTTATCTCCTACTTCATTCCTACTTTTCATTAATGATCTCACCTGCACCTCTAACTCTATTCACTCATATGCCGATGACTCGACCCTTCATTCTTCAACTCATATCAATTCTGCTCCCTCTTTTACTTCTAGAATTGCCTCTCGTGTTAATCTTTCCGATTCTACTCTCGCTGATCTGGATAAAATTTCCGGATAGGGTGGTCTCAACCTAGTGAAATTCAATTCTTTAAAAGCACAACTTCTACAAATCTCCTTCTCCAAAACACCTAACTTTCCTATCTCTTTCGGACGGTTCTCTCGTTCTCCTGTTGACAATATATAAACATCCTTGGCGCTTAACATAAACAAAAAAATGTCTTGGAAACCTCTCGTCACAACGGTTGCTAGGGCGGCCTCAAAGAAACTGGGAGTTCTGTTTAGACTGCGAGACTTTTTTTTCTTATCAGTTGCTCCAGCTTTACAAGGGTCTTATCCGCCCATTCTTCAACTCATATCAATTCTGCTCCCTCTTTTACTTCTAGAATTGCCTCTCGTGTTAATCTTTCCGATTCTACTCCGCTGATCTGGGATAAAAAAATTCCGGTAGGGTTGTCTTCAAACTATTGGAAATTCAATCTTTAAAGAGCACAACTCCTACAAAATCTCCTTCTCAGAAACACCTAACTTTCCATCTTCTTTCGACGGTCTCTCGTTTCGTCCTGTGACAAATAAACATCCTTGGCCTTAACATAAAACAAAAAAATGTCTTGGAAAACCTCACTGTCACAACGGTTGCTAGGGCGCGGCCGCAAAGAAACTGGATTCTGTTTGACTGCGGAGACTTTTTTCTTTCCGTGGCTCCAGCTTTACAAGGGTCTTTATCCGCCCATGTATTAAGAGTACTGCTCTAATATCTGGGGGGGGGGGGGTGTTCTGGTTTCACTCGGCTTTTGGACAGGATCGAGTCAAAGGCCAAAAGGGCTTATAAACTTTCGTGTTACTTTTTAGTCACTTGACCCGTCGTACTTTGTGGCGCGGATGTTGATGCTTGATCTTCATCCTTATTAGGTACTTCAAGCGCAGGTGCTCGAGGGAACTTTCACTCGCCGTACCACCACCGTTTACCATCGCCCTCGTAGCACAAAGGATGCTGTATCTGCGCACGAGTTTTGTGTTGACATTGGTGACTCCAGGCTAGTTCGTTGTGGTGATTCCTTTTTCCCACCCCTCTGTTCTGTGGAATTCTTGTCCATCTTCTGTATTTCTTGCTGGAATTGAATTAATCTCTCACTTTAAAGCCTGCGTCTGTGTTCATATGCGAAATTTGCGCTTGAGGGTGAAACTTTGGGTACTATACCCCCTCCTTTTCGAATAGGCTCTGGCCCGGATAGTGTGAAACAACGTAAAAAAAAAAAAATCCTTGTAGGCAGATATGTGGCAATGAACTGAATCTCCTACTCACCCATACAAAACATCATTCAGATTATCCCAGAAATCGCACTCTCTTCAACATTACCCCAGATAGATGGACAATATGTCGCAACCACACAAATTTGACCTTTTCAAAACTTAAATTTACCTTAGAATTCTAGCACTCACCACACAACAAAATCTACCATAGCTCCCTACCA
>JABUQX010083915.1:40000-47500 GCA_015478945.1 Trachelipus rathkii | reverse complement strand
CCCGGTGCATGTTACGGACCTTACCCCCAGTCTTAGGGAAAGAAGGTGGTGATTTTTAATAATATATATAAATATATATATATTATATATATATATATATATATATATTTATATATATATATATATATATATAAAATATATAGAGATACAGAGAGGGCATCGGCAACTCTCAAGCATAGAAACAGGTACTGGCAACAACGGGGGATATATATATATATATATAATATAATATTATATATATTATATATATATATATAAATATAAAATCATACACTTCTCTCCCAATACATGTGTGTTGAAATGCACCGAAACAGAAAAGTAGTAGTTGAATATGACGCAAGTAGAAAAAGAAGCCCAGCCTTACCGCCCCCTTTATACCTTTTTAGTGAAAACTCGCGCCGCAGTCAAAAATCCACCCTAGATCTTCACGGGACTCTTAATATGGCATCTCGTCAATGTGGGTTCATCACTTGGCCCAGGGGGGCCACAACCATACCCCCTCACAAAACCCCGCCGTTCACTCCTATTATACACCACCTATCTTCTCGCCTCTGCCAAACTCACATTTCGCTCCTCCAGGCATTCCTTTGCGATCAATCCACTTTTTAAGTTCTACCCAGCCGGTTGGATTCCAACACACTCACCACTATACATCCGCTTAACCGACTATCATCCTTCCTTTCCGAATGAACAAACCATCACAACGTACTTTCATTTATTCTCTCATTCACCCCTTTCTTCACTCCAGACAACTCTCTAATACGTTCATTCCTCATTTTATCAATTCTTGTCACACCTAACACGTCTCTCTCTCTCTCTCTCTCTCTCTCTCTCTCTCTATATATATATATATATATATATTATATAATATATATATATATATATATATATATATAATATAATATATATATATATATATATATATATAAATATATATATATATATATATATATATAAATATATAATGATGGTATGTGTATATATATATATATATATATTATATATATATATATACGGCATATCAGAGGCGACTCCTACACTCGGGCTTAGCTCGAGTTATCATTATAGACACGATCGATTTTCTTCAAATTTCATAGTTACGATAAAATTCTCTTATTTTTAGGGAAATTTGGCCATATATGAAAGAAAATATTACATAATAAATATAAAAGATTATATAAAATATAAAAAAAAGTTTGATAATGCTATTTTATAAAATCATTTAATTAAAACGTGACGGACCGCTCATCCGAAAATAGCAGTTAAAAATTTTTAGCCAACGTACGCAATGCACATTCGCGAATTTAATTTTTTTAAGTAGTTGTTTTTTTTTTGTTTTTTTTTTTAGGTAATCTAATAAAACCACTCGTTTTATTTAAAAAAAAATAAGCATTTATTTGTTCTTAATGCATATTTCAGATACCAAAAATTAATATTTGAATCTAATACTTCAATAAAAAATACTTGAAATACTATAGTTAATCATAGAATTTAAATTTGAATGAAAGAAAAAGTTTTTTAATTACACTAACTAGTGAATAATTAGGTAAATAAAGAGAGAGAGAGAGAGAGAGAGAGAGAGAGAGAGAGAGAAGAAGAGAGAGAGAGAATGTGTGAGTCCCACGATATATATATAAATTAATATATATATATATATATATATAATATATAATATATAATTATATATAATATAATATATATATATAATATTATATATATATATATATATATACTATATTATATATATTTAAAATAGCAACTGAAGAAGATGTGCGACAGAATTCGTCGCTTCCAGGTTTTGAACTCCCAAATATTTGCTGTCCTCAACCAAATAATTATAGAAACGAGCGATCCGATATGCTCCTGTGGTAGTGAGTATGAGTGTCATGTTGAGTGAATGGTGTGTCTCAGGTGTTTCCGAGGCCTATATCAGCCAATGTTTTTTGGTGTGTGGGTTCGCCACAGACATATCAAAGAGATGAGTCTCCCGATGGGTTTTGTAGCCAGTATTGCTGTAGTAATAGTATTTTTGTTATTCCGCGAGCGCGAGATTTTTTGTGTGATTATTATGAAAGAGAGAGAGCCATTGGTGTTTGTGGATATGTGTTATTTGGTAATGGTGAGACGTTGGTTGTTTTCCGTTTTAGACGTTAAATCTTGTGCGTGTAAGTTTTAATAGTATTATTAGTGAGCGTTTGATGGTTTATTGATAGTTAGTCTCTGATTTATGATAGGATGTATGATGTTATGTAGTGTTATTATTAACGTGATGTGGTTATATGTTGTTTATTTTTGTTAATGCACTTAAAGTATAATAATATATATATATATATATGATATATATATATATAATATTTTGTATGATGTGGGCGAGCGACGAAGTATAGGATTATTTTTTGTATTTATTGATTTATATATGGGGTGATTGGTAGTAGTGATTTATATGATATTTGGTGTGAGTGTGTGTAATTTATATATTAGGGTGAGTAGTATTATTATGGTTGGTGTTTTTATGTAGGAGGTTTGTGATAGATATAGATATATATAATATAATATATATATATATATATTTGATCCGTTGAATGTGAAAGTGGTGTAAGTAAAAATATTTGATTTTGAGAATATTAAGGTTAAAGTTTTGTATTGTATTTAATGGGAAACTTACACATTCGCTGACATATATTGAGAAATAATTGAGGTCGACTTAACAAATTCTGCATAAAAAAGATTTAAGGTAGGCCTGTCCAATGGTGGTGAAAGTCCGATATGTCAAAATATTGACTTGCATCACTTTTGCATTTAACGATTCATTTAGATTTTGGGAAATTTTCAGGTAGAAGAGGGGCGCTCACCTTCTGAAGAAGTCCCTAGACAGATTCCTTGCTTGTGATTGACTTTATTCGAGGTAATGATGTAAGTAATATTTAAATAGGCAAAAAAAAAAAAATTTACTAATGATATATCCCCAATTTTTTAAATATTTTCTAATCTTAATGGAACCAATATGTTGTTAAGAGCAACTGAATAAGCTTCACTCAAGTTTGTTAATAAAAATTATAAGAGAATACGAAGCATATTACAAAAAACTAATGTACATAATTTTATATTTTGAAATGTATATTTAAATTATTTAATTAAGGATAAAATAATTTGAATAAAGTAAATGTTTATTTAAATTATTTAATTAAAGATAGAAGAATTTAAATATTGTATAAAATTGTCGGTAATTGTGGAGAGCTAAGTGTAGTATGACGAAAAGTCTATCCCCCCCAATAGTTTTTTTTTTTTTTTTTAAATATTTACTACTCATGCATGACTACGAAAACAGCTCTGTCATATCTAACACTTTCGGTTTAGGTCCGAAAACTCTTTAAGGTTATGATTATAACATGAACTTATTGGGTCCTAAACTGAATCGTAACAAAAAAAAAAAAAAATTTTTTTGTGGCAGAATTGCATTGGAAGTCTATCGAAATGTATATTATAGTTAAAAAAAAAAAATCGGTGTTTTTATACTACGCTTAGCTCCACAACTGTTAAATTGTCATTCTTATACAGGTGATTCTTTTACGCACTGGTTGAGCTATGTGTTTATTTAGTAGATTTTGTGTGGTTCAGTGTCTTGTATTTATAGTAAGATGTGATTCTTTTTACTTGTCAAGTCGTAGATGAAAGTGTGCTTGTGTTGTTTAATGTTAATAGTATTAAAAAATGAATGAAAAATTCAGGAAATATAGTGTAGAATACCATTTATTGATGTTGTGTGCGAGAGTGTATATGTGATTGTATGTTGTTATTTTATTAATTGATTATGTGCACATTGAACTTTTGTTCCTTGGAATTCACATTCCATGCTGCTTAATCAAACTTTTTTGTTCATGTTCTATTGCTTGTTGCTTAATCATGTTTTGAAACTTTTTTGGTCTTATTATATATATATATTAAAACTATAAATTTGTATGTATAGTAGCAAAAAATATTGCATTCCTTTATAATAATTTTATTTATAAAAAAATATAATTTATTTTTTAGTGTCGGTAATAATAAGTAAAATAAGGCTTGTACTTTGTCAATATTTTTACTACTATCTATTTTTCTCTTCTACAAGTAAAAACTTGAATTTTAATTTTCTCTCTCACATGAAAACCTGTGTTTTTAATTTTTCATTAAAATCTTTTCAACATAAGAGTAAGAGTAAATCCTACATAATTGATTACATGACGTGGTATATATACTTTCACACGAACAACAACTTTTGAGAGGAATGTCCTAACAAGGATCAATGTACTCGTATATCAAAGGATGCTTATTAAGCTTTACCAGATGAACGCATTCCCAAATATTTTTTAACCATTTAAAAGGAATTTATTCTTTTAAAGTTTCTATGAAAAGAAGTTCTAGTAATCAGAATATAAAAAAAAATTGAAATATTAAATAAAATCTGGACCTTAGGCTTATAAGAAATATATCACAATATTTGTTAAGAAAAAACTTTGGATTGGCTTGATTATAGTGATAATTAGTGTTATCTACATATTGGTGTGTGATAAATATACGTTTGGACAGCGCTGACTTTGTTGCAGACGGTTATGTGTGTTGCTTGTGTCCGTTCATTATATGACTCGATTGAGTGTGGTTTTGGAGCTGAACGTGCTAAGGGACGCTCGGCTTATAATTGTGAGGACTGAGTCAAACATTTAAAATTTGACCAAAAATGATTGCTTGTGCGGACGCTGTCATAGTGTTTAATATTTGCCGTCGCGAGTGATTATTATATATAAGTTGTCTGGTGGATTATATTCTGTGAAATTGTATTGGACGTAACGCCGCTCATAATCAGCGACCGACTTTACGTATGGTCGGGCGGGAGCGCCCTAAATCAGTAGGATAGTGCACATTTATATATATAATATATATATATATATATATATTATATGTTATGTTTATGGTTAGTTTGTATGTGAGTTTATGGTGGTGAATAGTGTATATGTATGTGAGGGTGTATTAGTTAGTTTATGTGTTATTTTATTGATGATTGTTGTGTGTGTTTGTGTGTTTTTTTTGTTTATGTATACTTAAAAAATCAAATATAAATTCATGAGTTTATTAGGTTTATGTGTTGGTGTTTTTTTTGGTTGTGTGTGTGTGAGTATAGTTGTGTATTGGATTATTGTATTTCTGTGTTAGAGGTTTTTTATATTATTCTTGCTGTGCGTTTCTAAGCGGTGCTTGTTTCGTGAGTGTGTATCATTCGCTGTGTGGGTTCCGATTTATGCTGGCTTGTATGTGCGCGTTATGTCCTTCTTAATGGGTTGTCTTTTGGTCACTGTTGTTATTGTCGATATATCTGGTTCTGTTTCTCCGAATGACTTCAGTGCGCCATTTTTTGTAAATGCTCTCATATGTAAGTCTTATTTTTTGTGTTCTGTATTTGTGTATTTTGTGGTTGGTTTTGTTGAGTTAGGTGTTTTAATATATGTTTCGTCAGTCTGCTCGAATGTCATATGACGAGTGCCCTCCTATTGCTGTCTTGTGAATTTGGCATAGTAGGGTCTAGTGTTTGTATTTTGTTCTTATGTGCTGTTTTGTTTTTTTTGTATATGGGTTTTTTTGTGCGAGTTTTTGTGTATGATTCTTACTCTTTTTCTATGAGTATGAGGATTTGTTTGAGCTGTTAAGTGTGTGCTTGATGCTCGTTATGTTTGGTGTATTCTCTCTTGTTGAATGGTTAGTTCTGTTGGGTGTGTTCGTTTTCTGTCAGTCTATTCGGTGCTAGAGTGTGTGGAGATTTGGTTGTGGATGTGTCATTGTGAGTGGTCTGTGATAAGGAATATCGTTCTCTATTATGTGTTTCTAAGTGGGTTACAGATCTCGAGATTTTATTCGAGCGTGAGTTATATATTAATGCGGATATGCACGTTGTGTTTGTTTTTCAGTGGATTAGAATAGAGTGGTATTTGCTGTGATGGTTTATTGGAGTCTTTGTTCTTTGATAGATGTTGTTTTTAGCTAATCAGGTTTATATTATAGCTGGGAAAGCTGTAGCAGTCGAGAAGAGTGACTTATCTCTTGTAGACGTGATGTTTTTTTGGTATTTTATTTGTGTGTGAGTGTTGATGTGGTGTTGGTTTGTTGGTTTTTTGTTTGTTTAGTTTGGTTTTGTTTTATGTCTGTGCTCTATTTCAATGAGAAGAAGTCTGTTTGGTGGCTTGTGGTATTGTGCGGTTTTTTGGTAATTTGGGTGGTTATGTGGTGGGGTGTGTGCTGCGCTTTCTTGTGTACTGTCTTCTCGTGTAGTATCTGCATGTGTTGTGATTGCGTTTGGCCAACCAACAGGTATTCTATTTGTGCTCAATGTGCTGGAAATAATTCAGTTTGTGTTTGATGCATTCTCATATCCTTGCATAATCTCTCAGTTTGTGCTCTATATTGTCATGCTAAGGATAGAGTCTTCATCTTTATGTTTGAGATAGCCTTTTGTGTGCTGGTTCTCTTAGTCATCGGATGTATGACTGATATATAGTTTTGGTGTGTGCGTGATAGATGAGATTGTTGGTCTCCAGTTTGTGTTGTTTATGGTCGTGGTTTCTATTTCTTTTTGGTTCGTTGTCTGGTTGCTTTTGTTTTTGGATTATATTGCTGTTGAGGATGTTACTTTCAGCAGAAATTGTTTATTTGCGTGATGGTGTGGATGTAGATGTCCGTTGAAATGAGATTTTCTCTGGTGGTGAGATGAATTTGATGTCGGTATACTGAGTGTGTTAGTGGGTGTGTGTATGCGCTCTTGCGGCTATTGCTTTGTTATTAAGTATATTTGAGTAGTGTAATAGTTAGTTAGTAATAGATTGATGTTATGGTTTTGTTAATTGGTTGGTGGTTTGTTTGGTGTGTTATACAAGTGAGTAGGAAATATTCTGGTTTGGTTTTTTGGTGGTGGTGTGGTGGTATTTGTTATGTTAGTTGTGTTATAAAAAGTTGGTATTTTAAGTAGACCTTTAGTATCTATATAGAGTTATTCTCATATATATTTTTTTTGATATACCTTTATTTATTGAATAGTTCTTTTGTGGTTTGTTTGGTTTTTGTGTGTGTTGTGTGGTTAGTATTGGTGTGTTATATATTATATTATGTTATATGTGTTTATATTTTATTGTTATATATATATATATATATTATATATATAAATATATAATATATATATATATATATATAATATATATGACAAAGGGATATGATGTATTATATGTTAATGGTTGATTAGCCAAGCATGTATTTATAATTATTTTTATTTTGAGTGAATATCCATTAGTGATGCGTAGCATGGACGTGATCTCTAGAGTACTGTTATTTATGAATATTTTTTATTTAAGATATTTTCTTATTTATCCAAGTGAATATTTTTATTTTTTGTTTTTTGGTTTTGTTTTGTGTTTGGGGTGGGTGTGGTTGGGTGTGTGTTGGTTTGGTGTTATGTTTTGTTTGTGAGTGTTGGTTGTTTGT
>JABUQX010083915.1:17500-35000 GCA_015478945.1 Trachelipus rathkii | reverse complement strand
ACTAGCACTTTAGCTACCTATCTAGTTTTCATATTCTCAATTGGTTTTACCCCTTTAGCTCAATAATAAAATTGTAGGGATCGTCAATTTCTTACATGGTTAATTAATTATTAAAACAATTCATAAAACCCTAAATTAAAAACTAGTGATGGAACGATGACAAAATAATTTCCGATTCTGATGTCAATTCTAATAATTAGTTCCGTTTAAACGGCTGACTTTTCTATTAGTATACATATTAAATTATTATTATTCCTTAACATTAATACAGTTTGATTCAGTTTTTAACCATGACAAAAAATAATTTCGCTTGATAAAATTATTCGACATTGGACCTGCGGAGTCGGCAATATATTTTGCCGATTCCAGCTCCACTCAAAAAAAAATTATTCCTATGGCTCCGCAGCCCTGCTTGGCATCCAGATCTTCGTTCTAACCTTTCCTTGTTTAAAATTTACACATATATAATTAGTATAGTATGCTCTATCTAAATTAAAAACCAATGATACAAATATGGGAAAAATATAGCTTAAAAAATTGTTTTACGGAAATAGCATATTATATATATATATATATATATATATATATATATATATATATATATATATATATATATATATTATATATATATATATATATATATATATATATATATATATACGATATAATATATATATATATTATACGGCATATAATATATATATATATATATTATAATAATTTATATATTATAATATATATATTATTATTATATATATAATATATTATAATATTTATATATATATATATATATAATATATATATATATAGATATATATATATATATATATATATATTTATAATTTATATAATATAATTCATCACCCACCTTTCGCTCCCCAAGGACTGGAGGTAAGGTGCGCCAACATGCATCGGAAATAGAATAGTAGTAGAAGAAAATGACGCAAGTTGAAAAGAAAGCCCGCCTAACTGCCCCTTTTAAACCTTTTAGTGAGACCTAGTTGCAGTTAGAAAATCCACCCTAGAGCTTCACGGGACCGCGACGGGCCCTCACTATGGCATCTCGTCAATGTGGTGTTCATCCCTTGGGCCAGGTGGGCGACAACCACACACGCTCACAAAACCCCGCTATTCACTCCTTAGTGCACCTTTCTTCTCGTCTCTGTCAAACTCACATTCTTTCCTCAGGCATTCCTTTACTGACTCAATCCACTTTTTCTTCGGTCTCCCAGCCGGTCGATTCCCAGCACACTCACACAAATACATCGCTTAACCAACCCACTATCATCCTCCTTTTCACATGACCAAACCTTCTCAACCCGTACTTTCATTTATTCTCTCATTATTTACCCCTTTCTTCAGACCAACACAACCTCTAATAAGTTCATTCCTTCATTTTATTCAATTCTTCTCACACCTAACACCCCCCTAAGATTGTCCATCTGAACACATTACATTGTACTTTAAGATCTATACCTCTTATTCCAGACCATAGTCTTACTACTTACTATACTTCACTATGGTAACAACATACCCTCAGTTGTAAGGACTCCTAGCGCACTCAAGGCTTAGTCCCTCTACATCCACCAACGATTTATTGCACCAGCCACCTTCCTGCGCGATATTCACCTTAACCTATCGTCTATCAGTTTCTCAATGTAATAACTTACTTACAGACACTAACACATTCACAATATTAAATAAAATATTTTAAGACTCAAGACACTGTCCCACACCCCGACATTTATTGCTTCACGAATCTGGAATGGAGCTGTCCCTCACTCAGCTAACCCATAAGCCTGTTGTTTCAAGACCCTTTATCTACTGAGTTTAATCTTTCTTCAAAGCCTCCTTCATGCCTTTTTTCCAACTCGTACATCTTGAATGATTTTAGGCTGGGCATCTCCTAGCACAAATGTACTTGCTCACTTTACTACCAACTGGATGTCCCATTCCAATCAGACTCGGTCTGTCACTCTGATGTCCCCAGGATCAGCATAGAATTCCAATTATCAGCATCTATTATTATATATTAATATATATATATATATATTATATATTATATATATATATTATAATATAATATATAATTAATATATATAATATTATATATATATATATATATTATATATATAGATATAATATATATATATATATATATTGTTATTTTTTTTTTGAGTAGCTTGTTACAGACCCACCAGGCTCACAATGAAGCGGCCACACTTGGCTGAAAAATCAGCACCATGGGAGGCCCTGTCATATATATGTTACAAATGTCAAAGAAAGATTGATTTGTGAAATGAATATTCAGTCAGTTCAAAATAAATAAAAAAACTAATAAAATTATCCTTGCATTGTTAATAGTCTTAAGATTACATAACAAAAATCAAATGTTATAAAGAAATATTCATTTCTTGAAGATACAAGAAATAGAGTTACTGCTAAAGTGGAAATCAGATAAGATATGGGATAATCTTTAGAAGGTGTTATGGACCGTAATGTAGGAAAATAACGACCGCGAATAAGGTCCAGATGGAACAATCAATGAAATATGAATGAAACAGATTGCGGTGTGCGACGGCAAAATTGCAAATGGAGGAGGTTCGGTGACATATAGTGACTGTGAGTGATGTTAGTGAAGGCCAAATAGGGAGGCGTGCAAGTTATCACTCATGTGAAGCGCTTTCGTCTGTGGAAAGACCACTCACCGATTGTTCGCTTTATGTTTCTTGAGGTTCCTCCCCGCCGATCACTCGCCACCACTCTTGCCAACAAGATCGAAGCCCCGTCGGAGCAGCAGAGATAGTAATGCAGTTGATGCGAGGACGCCTTGTCGAAATGCATCGTGAGGTAACCGGAACAACTCCGAGAAGAGAGCGGCCATTTTGGCCCTCTTCTGTCAGCGATTCATTAGCCAGTTACCCTACATTGAGAGGTGTCCAACTAAAATTAATTCGTTCTACGGAGTGGAGAAGTCAAAGAAATTTTTTGTACAGCTGATACCATTGAGTTTTTAGAATAAGGGGTTTAAGCCTGGTAGCGCGCTAAGCGAATCTAAATAAACGACATATGAGTGATCTTGGTTAAGGATTAGAATTCGAGAAAGGGCAATCATTATAGCCGTTAACTCTGCTGTAAAAATTGAAGCATAAGGGGGAAGGGTATGGGAGAGGTTGCGGTCAGGGAAGACAGCAGAAGCGCCCACACTGTCCCCTATTTTAGAGCCGTCAGTAAAACACTGGAGAAATCATCCGTGAAATGCGGCGTGAGACAGAAATGATGCTTTTTAACAGGGCAGCAGGATGGCTAGATTTGGGGAGAGAGAGTCAGAGCCAAGCAAATGGTAAGAGAGCAGGAAATAGCCAAGGTGTGTACCCTTCGTCAAAAGAGAAAGCAGCACCTTTTGAAAAGATGTTGAGGAAATTAAATGTTATGAACCGTTCTTTGCAAATGGCCAAAAGTAATTAGGATCTGACGGTACCTCCTGCAGATCGGTTGCATGAGCAGACGGTTGTTTGGGTTGAAAACGAAGATAACTTGTACACATGAGGTATTCTCTTCGAAGAGAGAGTGGCTTCACATTGGATTCAACTTCAAGCTCACCTGGCGGACGATCGAAAAAGCTCCAGGAATCAGGACGCTCGTTTTGATGGATCTAAACAGTGTAGCATGTTGTGGAGGCCCTACCATGATATTGCACAGCCATAAATCCAGTTGTCGATCGGCCCATTAGGGCTACGTAAAGACGTAAAATGGATTTGCGATCAGCACCCCGAGATTTGAGGCGAGATGACGTAACATGTCAAGGGTGCGATGACAAGTTGGTTTTAGGTGTTTAATATGCGGTGCATATGTTAAGTGGTATTCTAGATGACCACTATGAAATTAACCTGTGAAAGTACACGAATGGCGAACCACCTATAACGTTAGGTCGGCTGGAAGAGGTGGCAAGTTCGTTCTATCCCCTTTTCTTAAAAAGACTGCTTGACGGTTTTAACTCCGGTAGCCGAGAAAACAACTAGCGCAACAGCCACAAATAGACAGCATAGGACCCCCCCCACTGTGAAATAATTTTCAATTAAGCTAGTTGAAGTTGCCAGTTCGAGAAGAGAAAGGGCAAGCCTGGCACCGCCGGCTATGTAATGCTAAATCATCGACATATAGAGAAAAATGGACAGTCGCTGGAATAGAGGTAACAATATCATGATCCAAGAGCAACATAGTAGTACACTTAAAACACTACCTGCGAACGCCCTTCTTCTAGCAGTAATAGGTGGCCGGACAAATAGAAGAGCATCGACCTGGATAGCATCTGTGTTGATAAAAGCATTTGATAAAAAGAGGAGTTGTTCCGCGGGAAAGCGAATGGAGTTTAGGGAGAATCCCAGTTCTCCACGTTGTGTCAAAAGCTTTTTCTTGGGCAAAAAAAGACACCAAGAACCATCCCATCAGTAGAGAAGGCTTCCCGAATGTCATGGTCTAATTTTACCAAGGGTCCGCAGTCGAGCGATTTTTGCAGGAAACCAAATTGGAAGTTGAGAAAGCTTGACGGCTCTCCAGAACAGGAAGTAAGCGCCAGAAACCATGTCTCATTAATTTACAAGGAGTTGACAGGTCAGCCGAAATTGTCTTGTTGTCTGCAACTTCGGATCTTTTCCAGGTTTGGGGATAGGAATTACAAAAGCTGTATTCCAAATAGATGGAAAAAAGGATTCGATCCAGATTCTGTTATATAGATCCAGCAAAAACGCTGATGCCGAGGGATGTATATGACGGAGCATGATGTAAGAATATGGTCTGACCAAGGGCACCGTTCTTCTGCTATTGCCAATGCAGTTGATACTCTGCAAGGTAAAAAGACGGTTGTGGGTATGATCTTCTCCTTTCGCTGTTGAAAAGTCTAGTAGTGCTGTGTCAGTTCTCAGTTTTGAAAGGCTTCAGTGTAGCGGAATGAGCTCGAATGAGCTAGCAAGCTATAACCTAACGCCAAACGCATCCGCTACCACCGCCGGGGCTAGAAATCGTATCAGTTATTTCAGGCCCATAACGGAGACTGTGGCGTGAAAGAGTCATTGGAGCACGAGATAATTTTCTGTGTTCCAACTTTCCACCACTAAAGGGAGAGGCCGGAGGTTGTTGGAGTTAAACAGATCGATATGTAAGTTCGAAAATATTTTTACGCGTTTGACGATTAATTCCCCGAGATCTCGCCGCAGCTGCCTTAAAAATAATCATGTTTGGCAGGTTAGTACGGCCTTTGTATTGTCTTAGAGTTTTCTCTCTCTCGTTGGCTCGTGCGCACTCTCTGGGATACCACCAAGGGGTGCCGACGCCTGTCTGATGGAAGACTGTGGAATGCAAGCTGCTCGCTGCCGCAAGATGATCGACTTGCTGGAGAGAAGCGAAAAGGCATCAGTCAACCAGTGGAAATCGTTTTTATAAAAGGAGAAAAGGGATAAGCTGTCGCCTTCGAGTTAAAAGAGCCCACTCCGCTCGATCATAACGCCAGCTGAGTTGGGTTTTTGCATTGGGCTTGGAACAAGCTCGTATTTAATGCTATTGGGTAGTGATCGCTGCCGAATAAATAATCAAAAGCGGGACCAGGTAAAGCGATCCATAAGGAATGGGAGCAAAAGGAAATGTCGATACAAGAAGAAGATGTGTGTATCAAACGTTCATAGTTGGGATCCTGTAAGGCCATCCAGGGAAAAAGGGGTTAGGAGATCTATTAAGAATCGGGACTTAGATGAATGATAGAGTACCCATAAGGGATGCGAAGGTTGAAGTCACCTAGTATTAAAAACCGGAGCAGGGAGCTGTTTAAAAGGATCTGCTAAGTCGACCTTAGTAAATTCATACTTGAGCCAAGTAGATTAAATTTAGTAGAGTCGAGGAATAAGTGAATTCTGGCGCTACTGCATGACAGTTTGGTTTGGAAGGGACTGGGGAAAGGGGATAGATTGTGAATGAGTATATTATAATATATATATATATATATATATATTTATATATATATATTATATATATATATATAAATATATAATATTATTATAATATATATTATATATAATATACCTTATATATATATATATTATATTATATATATATATATATATATATATATATATATATATATATATATATATATATATATATATATATATATATATATATATAATATAATAATATATATATATATATAATAATATATATATAACTATATATATCAATATTATATATAGTATATATTATATATATAATATATTATATATATATATATATGTATATATAATTAGAAATTGGTTATTTAATTCGAAGATATTTATTTTTCAAAATTTTAACTTGATATTTAGGCATTGGAGAAAGAAAGAGAAGGGAGGGAAAAATATTAATAATTAAAAGAATTTTTACGATTCCAATTCCGGAAGAAATGTCGATTCTTACAATTTCCAATCCATCCTTCCATCACTAATTAAAAACACAAATTTATGTGAAACGGTTATTAAAATTAAGAATTAAAATTTATTGCATACAATTATTTAAAGAAATAATTTTTCATCCAACTATATATACTATTATATTATATAATATATATATATATATATTTATATATAATATTATATATATATATAATTATATATATATATATATATATATTATATATATATATTATAATTATATATATATAAACTACCTTTTTAACTACCTTTTAACGTTATTTATCCCCTATGCAGGGGGGTAACACGGGGGGACCACAGGAAATCGAACTCCTCCGCGTAGCAGTTGGAGTTTTATTTACCTGGGGGCAAGAATTAAAAAACTCGACTGCGAACACGTTGGTGGCGCTGGTTGGGTAGCCGGCTTTAAAGTTCGATTTCCTGTGGTCCCCCCGTGTTACCCCCTGCATAGGGGATAAAGCATGTTAAGAAGGTAGTCCTATATATATATATATATATTATATATATATATTATATATAGAATATATATATATATATACTAATATATAAATATATATATATATAATATATATTAACTATATATATATATATAATATATATATAATATAATATATATATATATATATATATATATATTGATTGATTGATTGATTGTAAAATTGCCCACGAACGATTTAACAATAACTTTTATATATTGATTTAATTTTAAGGACACATTTTACATACAATTTTATAAAACAGTTTAATACATAAAATTAGTTTTTTATATTTTCGATTTTGATGTATTAAAATAAAAAAGGATAGAAATTTGCATAACATATTTAGATGTAAAATGTATTTTATTTTGTATGTTAATTCTAAAGTAACTTTCGCAAGTATCGAAAGAAAATATAAAAAAAAAATTCTAATAACAAGAAGTTTTTCATCTCAAAAAAAAAAAAAAAAAAAAGACCAAAGATGAAAAAGAAAAAATCCAAAACAGAAAGATCCAAGAAGAAGACTGAGACGAACTACATTACTAACTTTTGAAGTGGAGGAGCAATCCAAAAATAATGAACAACTTCATTTTAAAACTGGGGAACCCGGAAAGAAGAACACCCTCTACAAGACGCCTTCACACAACAACAGTGAAGACGGGAACTTCAGTCACACCGATATTCCCCAGACCTACAAGCCTCAGTTTAATGTGGCTAAATTTCCGTCGACACTACCAACAATTTCACGATGTTACAATACCAAAGCCTCAAGCACCATCCAGATCAGTGAAGACAGGAACATCAATCACGCTTGAGATTAAAAAATAAAACAACCTCTCTCGATGAAGTCTTTATAAGAACAACAATTGCATATTTAAATAAATCAATAATTATAACTTTGGTGTGAAGTAACATTATATAAAAAACGATATAATATTACTATATATATATACATTACACATTTAGTAGATTTTATCAATCTAAACCATTTTTCTCTTTCTTCTTTTTTATAGGTCCGTAGATCTTATCATCCTTCTTCTTTGATTCTGCTGGAACCTTCTTCATCAGTCTTTTTGGCTTCGGTTGGAGCCTTCTCTTCCATCTTGGCTTCTGTTAGATTCTTCTCTCCTTTTCCATCTCCTTCTCTTTCTTTCCTTCCCCTTCTCCTTCTTTCCCTTCTCCTTCTCTCCCTTCTTCTTCTTCTTTCCCTTCTCCTTCTCCCCCTTTCCCTTCTCCTTCCCTTACTCCTTGTCTCCCTTCTCCTTCTCTCCCTTCTTCTTCTTTCCCTTCTCCTTCTCCCCCTTTCCCTTCTCCTTCCCTTAATCCTTGTCTCCCTTCTCCTTCTCTCCCTTCTTCTTCTTCTTTCCCTTCTCCTTCTCCATTAATTCGATCAAAATCATCTCTCTCCATATCCTCTTCTCTACTCGCTTCAGACTTCTCCAACTCTTCTGATCTCTCTTCACTTCCCTCATCTTTCCTCTCTTCCAGCTCTCTTCCAATTCTTGCAATATGCATCCCATCCATCTCTCTAATAGAGCTTCCATGTTTCACCACCACAGCCTTGCCGTCTACTCCGCTGATTCCCGTTGGACCCCTCCATTCTTTCTCACTCTCCTTCTCTTCTAAGTCTCTTCTCTTCCGTAGTCGTTCCTTTCTGTCTCCTTCTCTTTCTGAATCTCTCCTTTTTCTTGTTTCCTTCTCTTCTGAAGTCCTCTTCTCTTATCCGTAGCCTCCTTCCCTTCTGTAGACTCCTTCCCTTTTGTTGTAGCTTTCTTCTCTTTAGTCTTCTTTAGTTCTTTTCTTTTTCTGATTCAGCCATATTCTTCATTTTTTTTTTTAATTAAGCTCTGCTACCATTGAGAAAATAAAGAAAACAACCGCTTTAGACGAAGTCTTTATAAGAACAACAATTGCATATTTAAATAAATCAATAATTATAACTTTGGTGTGAAGTAACATTATATAAAAAACGATATAATATTACTATATATATATACATTACACATTTAGTAGATTTTATCAACGCTGTTAATCCCAGGTTTACCAACTTAAGTTTAACGTGACTATTTTCCGTCGACACTAAGACCGATTTCAAGAAGTCACAATAGTAAATACCTTCAAGCAAAATACAGACCAGTGATGACAGGAATATCAGTCACACCATTATTCCCAGGCCCACCAGCCTCAGTTTAACGTGACTATTTTCTTTCAACACTAAAACCAATTTCAAGATGTCAAAATAATGAATACCAAGCAACGTATAGACCAGTGAAGAGAGAAACATCAGGCACACCGTTATTCCCAGGTTAACCAACCTTAGTTTAACGTGACTATTTTCTGTCGGCACTAATAACAATTACAATATGTTCACGATGTCCCTGATACCCATGATGTATACAATGTCCATGACGCCTCCGACGTTTCTAATGTCCATAACGCCTCCAATATCTGATGTCCAGGATGTTTCTGATATCCATGATTTTTCCGATGTCCATGACACCCCTTATGTCTCTGACACCCATGATGTCCCTGAAGTCTTTGATATTCATGATGTTCCAAATACCACGGACGTTCCTGACAGTGTAGAAGTCACTGTGGTTCCTGATGTTCCAACCTTAAGAAGAAACGCCCCCCCACCACGAAGAGTACACTTTCGTAAATAGTCATCCCCGTGTTTTCCAGGGAAGTGATATACAGTGAACATATTGATTGTAAAATTACCCGCGAACGATTTAAATCTTTTTTATAATGATAAGATTTTTAAGACATAAAATTATATATACAATTTTATAAAATAGTTCAATAAATAAAATGGTTTTTATATTTTCGATTTTAATGTACTAAAATAAAAAAAGGATAAATATTTGTATAACAAAATGTTTACATGTTTAAATGTAAAATGAATTTTAATTTGAATGTAAATTCTATGTTATATAATTAAAGATTATTTGTAATAAGATGAATTGAAAAATCATGTTAAAGTAACTTTCGCAACTATCGCGAGGATAAAAAAAATCCAATAACAAGAAGTTGTTCATCTCCCAAAAAGAAAAGAAAGCCAAAGGTGAGAAAGAAAAAAAATCTGAAACAGAAAAATCCAAGAAGACTGAAACGAACTACATTACTAACTTTCGAAGTGGAGGAGTATTCCAAAGATAACAAATAAGTTTCATATCTTTCGGACGAGTTTCAACACTCGGCTGGTAAATTGCCTTCGCTGATGGTTCCTTTACCAGCTGGTGATTCGCCTTTGCAAATGGTTCCTTACCGGCAGGTAATTCGCCTTTGCAGATGGTTCCTTTACTGGCCGGTAATTCGTCTTCACAAATGGTTTCTCAATCGGATGATGATTCACCGAAACAAACAGTCACGTCATCTGCTGACAAGAAGAAACCAGCTTTAGTGTCTCGACGTAATCCAATTAGAAAAGTGCGTGTTTATTAGTGGATTTGTTTAAAAAGTGAAGTAAATTGTTTAAAATGTTATTTTAAAAATATTTCTTTAAGGCGTTTAAAATTGAAATATGTTAGTTGGCCTTTTAAAAATTATTATAGAAATTGATTGAATCTTGGAACTCTGTAACTACATTTCTTATTTTGTAATATTTACTTATAATTGATATAGCATTTATTAATAGTAAAGGATTATATAATATTTTCTGTTATAAAATACCTTTTTATATTATTAAGTTAAATGGTAATATACTTTGTTTTAAAAAATACTTACAAAAATATTGATGTAATGCCAAAAATAAGTTTTCCGTGATCTGATATGTATTTCTATTTTTGTATTATTATTATCGGAACAGAATTGCAGTTTGCTTTTAAAGCTCTTTTTAGGTATTTTACAATGTAATTAATACAAAATAAGGTAAAATAATGTGTATTATGATGTTTTATAGCATTTTTCACCATATTATGTATGTTAATTATTAGAATAGCTTGATTATTGATGATTTGCGATTGCGATTTGCGGCGTTAAATATCCCCCATTTTCTCACCCATAATTGGGGGGGGGGGGAGAACATAAAATTGGTTGTAGAGAAAATCGCAGGTGTGCTGGACGTTATATAACAAAGTTGAAATATTGTAATTAAAGTTTAACTGTATGTGTACGAAATTGTTAAATATAGCTCAAAGCATTTTTCAATAAAATATTCGATTCTATCACAACTCCTTCACTTTATATATATATATATATATATATATATATATATATAATATATATATATATATATATATATATATATTATATATATATATATATATATATATATATATATTTCGTGAACTTTAGGGCCCCTACGGGTATATATATATATATATATATATATGATATATTATATATGAAACTTTAATATAATACATACAATTAATATTTATATATATATATATATATATATATATATATAATATTAATATATATATATAGTTTAATATATATATATATATATATATATATATATATATATATAATATATTTTTTTATTTTTTTTTTTATATATATATAAAAAATATATACACATATATAATATATATATATATATTATATATATATATATATATATATATAATTTTCAATTGTTTTTTTACATAATTAAATTAACACTGTTAAAAAAAAACAATAAAAACATAATTAAAAATAAATTAATAAAAGGACAATAAATTAAAAATACAATAACCTAAAACCAACTAGACTGAATTAATCAGTACATTTACATTAAGAAAGTTAATTTCGATGATTATGGTAACTAAGATGCTGAATGTGATATTGTGAAACTAACAATATATAAATACAGGGTGTTTCTAAAGTTAATTTACAACGTTGGAGGATTGAAAGAGGAGGTCGAGATGATAAACTTTTTCAAGTAGATCCACGGTTAACCAGGTAGGGATAGCAGAAGATGGCGTCATCCGTATGGAGGGAAAATTGGAAAGCTTGTTTAGAGAACTGAGCGGGCGATATAGGAGGGCGAATGGAGCAGATTGTCACAACATAGTGGAGGGGCTGATCACACAGACGTAGCACATGACTACACCCGCACCATTCACATGACGTACCTGGTAGTTTGTGTTTGGGTTGGTGGGTATATACGTGCGTTGGTGGTATGTGTGTTGAACTTACAGGACAAACGTAGCAGCGTAGAAGGTAAGCGTAAAAATCGTACTGTAGCGTGTACCGCGGCATGTACATTGTCGTCCGTGTGTTTGTGTGGTTTTAACGATTATGTTTTCCTTCTAAGATAGATTTACAAAGGCTGGCTATACGTTTAACGACGTTGACCGATATGCATCTCATATATGGAGAGACAAGATGTAACAGCAGGGTTGCGAGGCGCTTGTATGAGAAAAGATTTCCGAAAAGGAGGTTGCCGTCCCACGTGTACTTCCAACAACTGCATGGCCGACTCCGTGAGACGGAAATCATGAGAGCATCCCCTCGGGAAATTGGTCGTCCCAGCGCTGTTCGGGCGGTACAGTTCGCGGAGGCTGTACTTGACAGCGTTGCTCGGGATCTTAGTACCAGCACACGTATCGTTGCCAGAGAACTAGGCACTCAACATGTTAACGCATGGCGGGCTCTGGATGAAGAGAGGATACACCCATACAAGTTGCTCACAATTCAACAACTCTTTGTCGAGGATTATGCGCCTCGCCCACAGTTTGCTAGATGGTTTACTGCATCGAGCAATTGTGGACCCGCTATTCTTATCACTGACGAAGCCCACTTCACAAACGAAGAGATTTTCAACAGCCATATCTGGGATTTCGGAAATCCCCATGCAACTGTTAGCAGCCACCGGTACCGGTTTGCTGTCAATGTCTGGGCTGACACTGTGCACGACCACTTGGTGGGGCCATACCTGTTACCTACCAGACTCTTAGTAGGTACTTGTTTTTCTACGGAAAGTCCTACCAACCCTCCTGGAGAATGTTCCACTGCGTGTACGGCTGCGCACGTGGTTTCAACATGACGGTGCCCCTCCTCATTTTGATAATGTCAGAACCTTTCTCGGTCAGAACTACCCCGATCAGCTGAATACTTCCTATGGGGAGAGATGAAACCACTCGTGTAGGAAACTCTTGTCGAAACAGAAGATCTGCTAGCTCGTGTTGCTATAGTTGCGACGTTCATATCCGACATGCCTGGCATACTTCAACGTATTAGGCAATAGCTGCTACGCAGATATGTTGCGAGGCCAATGGCGAGCACTTCCAACAAAGTCTGTAGAACGACATACCCTACAGTGAAAAAAGGATGCACAACTTCCCATGATCACACTTGTAACATAGTTTCAAATTCATACATAATAACGATGAAGACTAATAAATGAATGATAACTTACGACACATGGGTTTTATTATACATAATGGAAATAAAGATCGAAAAATTAAAAACTGTGTATGATAACTTACGACTCATGGGTTTTATTATACTCTCGGGTATCATCTTTGCCACCTGAAAAAGCTGGTCATCTCGACCTCCTATATCAACCCTTCAACGTTCCAAACGAACTTTAGAAACACCCCGTGTATATATATATATATATATATATATTATATATTATATATATATATATATATATATATATATATTATATATATATAATATAATTATATTATATATATCTATATATATATATTATATATATATATATATATTTATATATATAATATATATTACTAGCTAAAAATTACAATGAAGCTTAGCTACAATGACTAAGATACTTGGAATGAAGTCTTTTTTTTTTTTTTTTTATTTCATGTTTCGACGTATAAGGCCTTTCTTGTAAGTTCCTTTCCTCCCCTTGTCCAATCTATACATTTGGGTCCCGCAAACAATCCTCCTCTTCATCTCCGATATTACTACTACTGCTGCTATTACTAATACTACTACTACTGGTGTCACTACTTACAAGTGACTCCTCTTCATCAAATTGAGTCGAACAGCAAGTACGTTTTATACTTTTAATTACCACATACATGGTAGAGTAAAAGCAAGCTGCCACCAATGTCACCAGAAAAAGGTACCCAATTATTATCATGACACTTAAACTTATGCTGGATGGGCAACTTGGATCTTGTACACCATAAGGTGGAACGGGAAGTATTTTCAAATAAAACAAGCCATCAACCCTAAAATAATAAAGGCATTTAGAATGGTGAAATTATAAATTACATGAAAGTCAAAATTGATTTAGCAAATACAATATAAAATATTTGAATCCTTTAAGAAACTTATTAACTATACAGCAACAACCTTTATCTTCATAACGACTTCGGACTAAATACAATAGTGACTGAAGAGTCCCTCAATAACTTAAAACTTTCAATAAATGTTTTACAACAACAGTAACAGTAATTTAATTGTCTCAGGGTGTTAATTAATAAAAGTTTGAAAAAAAAGTATTTTGTTCAAAATATTTTATTGAAGTATGAAGCCCTTTTTTCTGAAGTTTTTTTTTTACTAACAAACGCCATTTCTTTTTTCTCCAAGCAGACAAAAACTGTTTTTGGCAGTAAGAGCTTAGAGAGAAGAAAATCTTCCTATCTAATAGTTCATATCTGCGTGATTTGTCGAGTTTTATTTATTTTTATAAAACCATATGAAATAAAATCAACGTATACTTACTCTGTATTCACATTAAAACCCATGAACTGAGCTCTTTTTCCACAAGAACAATTGCCATTCACGTAATGGTCCCATTCGTCGCAAGGTCTCGCCAAAAAGAAGGTAGATGACGTCTTGAAATCTAAACTGGAAATATAATATACGTACGCCATTTCGTGGTCGCATCCAATTTCTCCCGTAACTCCTGGAAAAAAAAAAAAAAATCTATATATATATATATATATATATATATATATATAATATATATATATATAGATATAATATATATATATATCTATTATATATATTAATATATATTATACGGTATATATAATATATATATAATATATATATATATAATATATATATATAATTTATATATATATATATATTAATATATATAATAATATTATATATATTATATATATATATATATTATATATATATATATATATATATCTATATATATATATATATTGATAAAAGGTATAATATATCCACTCGCCCACCTTTACATCTTCAATTTTTGCTTCTCTTATACTACTATGTAATGCTCTTCTAATCTTTCGTTCTGCTTGTTGACTCAAAACTTCTCTCCATGCTTTTCTCCGATATTTTGCATTCTCTGTCACTATTTGTTCTTCCCAGCCCTCTGTGTCATCTATGTCCCAATGTATTCCCTCTCCTCCTCTATGCCCTCCAAATACTAAATTATTTGCACTATATCCTCCTTTATTTGGTACATTATTTCTTCCATACACAGACCATCGTAAGCACAGGTTTTTATTTTTGTAACCATCTTCTTGTAGTTTTCTTATGTTCTCCTTCAATAGCCCCACCATCTTTTCACATTTTCCATTACTCCATGGACTTTCAGCTGCAGTTGCTAGTAGTTTGATATTAAACATCTCACACATTTCTTCCATTATTTCGTTTTGAAATTCTCTCCCATTATCAGATAGTAGCTTCTCTGGGGCCCCAAATACACTTATCCACCTATCAATTATTTTGCCTACTATTTCGGATGGTCGTTTTCCTTCAGTCCATGTTGCTTGTACGTATCCTGTTAGTTCATCTATCATAACTAAGAATTTTTTTCCTTCCAATTCGCCCATATCTATGGATACTAATTCATTAAAATATTGTGCTCTCTCTAATCCTACTACTGGCCTGCTCGGTGTTGCTTTGTATAGTTGACATGATTTACAATTGTTTGTCACCTTTTCTATTAATCGATTTATATACTGTCTATCTCTTACATATCTATCATCCGTCCCGTATGCCTTTTCTATGATTTTCATTAAGTTTTCTTTACCGCAATGACCAAATTGTTTATGTAACTTTATTACTTTAACTTCTTTCTGTTTCTCATCATCCTTTAACCACCACTTTTCCTCCCCAAACCAGGCACTATATTTTCGCTTTACCATTGGTAGTCTTATGTGTCCATTATTGTCCACCCTCCCTTTTATTTGTATACCTAAACTCTGTAAATTTATTATATTAGTACTCATGTTAATTATCACTCCCAAATTGTTCAATGTTTTTCTTCCTATTAACCACGGTATGTTATTGTCATTTATGTAATCTGTTACTATGTAAATAACCTTATCCTCCCCCTCATGAAAATGAACTGGTATTTGTAAACATTTTACCCCTTTATAGTCTGACCCTCCAAAACTATATGATTTATCTATCTTTTTTTCACTCTCTTTCATTCTCTTGACTTCATTCTGATTCAAATTTCTCAAAATTTCTTCTAGACAATGTCTTCCAATTATGGTACTATTACTCCCTGTATCTAATATTGCCTCAATCATTCCTTCTTGATCTCTTTCACATTCTATTTCACTTGACCCATTCAAATATATATTATCTTGTTCTTTTTCCTTTCTATTCTTTTTCCTCTTGTTCCACCAGCAGGAATTTTCCTCATGTCCCCACTTCTGGCACACTTTACACTTTCTTCTCATTTCCTTTAAAGAAGATTACAAGACCTAGCAGAGTTGCGCACTGATAAAAGGTAATTCAATCTGTTAGTTTTAGTTAACATCAATAATGATCCTATTCTCATTGATACTCTTAATATTCTATTATTAATATAATTCTTAATAATTCTTACCTTTTGATTTCTTATAGCCAGATTTATGATGAAGACGACGATGAATTGAGATCTTTTATATTGATGCCTTTTTAGCCTTTTTATATTGATGCCTTTTTAGCCTTTTTATATTGATGCCTTTTTAGCCTTTTTATATTGATGCCTTTTTAGCCTTTTTATATTGATGCCTTTCTTTTATATTGATGCTCTTTATACAGATGCTTTTTATAATTCTTTTGTGTGTTAATTTCAAGTATGGAATCAAACACAGCAAACGTGTATAATAGAAGAGATGTTGAATAGATATATATGAATAATGAATAAATGAAAGAAGGAAATAATACCGTTAGTACGTATATATAATGTGCCCAGTTATTAGTAGTAGAATCTGTATGCTGTTATAATTTATTGTTATTACCTTCTTATGGTTACACACGCCCCAGATAGATTTTAGTGACTACTAAATGCTTCACCCTTCTAGATATATAAATGCTTCACCCTTCATATGTTGTTTTCTGTTTCTACTGCTTATCAGTTTATCACCCTTCTTTCTTGTTGCTTCTGTTCAGTTTACTTTATGGAATCTTATAATCTTCTTCAGTTAATCTTATGTGATATCATCAATCACCCATTTTTATTATAATTATTTTATATTTAATAAATTTGTTATAAAAATACTTTTATGAGATACTAAATGGTATAATCAATTAATCAATCAATCTGCTAGTTCTGAAAAACACAGAAAACATAACAACTGCCTCAAATGAAGAATGCCTTGTCATCACAAAAGCAATGCCAAGGCATTCCCCACTTCATCATATATATATATATATATATATATATATATATTATAT
>JABUQX010083915.1:5000-10000 GCA_015478945.1 Trachelipus rathkii | reverse complement strand
CACCAACTACAGGAAAGCAAACTGGCAATCGTACACCGATTCCATAAAACAAGAATAACAATTCTTCCAAACAAGTAACTTTACATCTCTCAATAGAGCAATACAGAAATTCAATAAAACCATATTAAATGCATTTAAAAAATACAAATATTTCAATCAGAACTTTTCACTAAAAATAAGTACCCTGACAAAACAAAGAAACTCCTTCAAACAAAATAAAGAACCAACAAATAAAGAACAAATAAACCAAATCATAGATCCCAATAGAATAAACAATTAAATATATTCGAACAAGAATAAAACTGGCAACAGTACACTCAAACACTACACAATAAAACCAACACAACAAAAATATACAGAACAATAAAAAAAATCCACATTACACATACACAGCCTCCACCAACCTATCAAGCCATTTGTAAGGAAAACAATAAAATCCTTAGCCAAAAAAAAAAAAATCGATGCAACCTTATTATGCAACACTACAAAATTAACCATAAACCTAAAACACTCACAACTGATTAACATCTAAACAGCTTAAAATTTTTTTTAAAAAAAAACGCTTTAAAACCTCAAAATCTCACAAGCAGAATGTCCAGACAAAATCTCTAATATGCACCTTAAACGTCTTGGAACTAAAGCCATAGCAGTACTAACTCAAGTATTCAATAGAGATTGGCAAACCAACACCATATCCCACCTTTCTGGAAACACCCTCACATATAATCACCATATTAAAACCAAACAAGCCACACAATACTCCAGCTTCATATAGAACCATTTCATTATTATCTACAATATCTAAAGATCTCGAAAGGTTAATCCTGAACAGAATCTCCCCATTATCCCCCTTTCAGAAACACACCACCGCTGCACTACTTAACCGATTTGATACAAAACCTACCACCCTCTCACACTCTACTAGTAGCAATAGACAAACAAACCATACGATATAGTCCCACATCACCTTTTAATAGACAAAGCATTAAACACAGAAATACACATCAATGACTAGAAAATAATAATAAATTTCCTATCCCGTCGTACAACTAGAGTCATGGAGTCATAGAGTCTCGAACATACAGGTTATATAATGGAGTCCTCCAGGGCGCCATCTTATCACCAACATTCTTTAAACTTTTTATTCACGATTTACCACAAACCGCATCCCCCGCTACAAAAATCAATAGTTATGCAGATAACCTCACAATTACAGCTCAAAGTCCGTCCATAAATACATCAAGACAAGAACTACACCAATGGCAATATATAATTCAATTGAAACAATGGCTGTCAACAAACAGAATGACAGCCTCTCCTCAAAAATCCTCTATCACATTACTTGCACCTGACAGAAGAGTCTAATAATAATCCAACAATTCTCCTCAAACAACAGACACCTTAATAACGAGCCCACCATCCTTGCCTAACTTTCAATAAACACACGACATTCCCCCCCCCCCCCCACATAAACAACATTTACTCTAGAGCCACACATAAATTGAATGCAATGAAAGTGCTAACTGAAACAAATTTTGAAGAACACAAAGAGTGCCTCACAATAGTTTACAGACAATATCCCTGATCCATCATAAACTATGTATCCCCGATTGGGATCCCACAATATCAAAGTCCAACATTCAAAAAACTAGATCGTTCAAAACAAAGCTCCAAGAATAATAACAGGCTGTCTTCCATAGACTCCCATCCATCACTTGCAAACCAAAACAAAAAATTTTATTATAGAGCACATCCCGAACATGATAGGCTGTCAATTTAACAGCAAAACACTCTCAGTATACCCAATTCTAACATATACAACACGCTCCCCCCCCCCAAACATGTCCCTTACCAAACACATCCACACTCAATTAACACAAAGAACGATCTCTGAATATCCGAACACCACAGTTCAAGGGCGTCCACCAGAAATGTCTCCCACAAAACAATTCTTGGACCGTCAAATTAGAGTAATGCTGTCCCGTCTTCGCTCTGGGTATCATCCCTCCATTCAGGAATATAAAAATAGATTTCATAATGCTATTTCTCCTTACTGCCAAAGATCTTTCTCCCAAACAAACGACGATATGAGGACACCTCATGCTAAACTGCTCGGACTTAACGAACATTAGAAGTGACATTGATACACTTGCTCTGACGGATCTATGGGCACGGCCTGCTGTGGTGGCGCAATACCTTGGGATCGCCGCTTCTCATAGAAGGGGAGAGGGGGTTGTCCAGTAAAAATAAAAGTATTAATATATATATATATATATATATATATATATATATATATATATATATATATATATATATATATATATATATATATATATATATATATATATATATATATATATATATATATATATATAATATATATATATATATATATATATATATATATATATATCTTTTTTTTTTCTTTTTTCATCTTCCTCTTTGCCCCAGATTGGGGGTAAGGTGCGCTACAAGCATCGGAAAAGAAAAAGCAGTAGGAGAACATGACAAACGTCGAAAAGAAAGCCCAGCCTTACGCGCGCCCCTCAGTACCATAATTAGTGAGAACTTGTCACAGACAGAAAATCCACACTAAGAGCAATCATGGGACGCGACGGACCCTCACTATGGTAAGTCGTCAATGTAAGGGTTCATCCCCCTGGCCAGGTGGGCCACAACCATGCCCCATACAAAACCCCGCCCATTCTCTCCTATCAAGTGCACCTTTATTCTGCCTCTGCAAACTCGCATTTCTCTCTTCAGACATTCGTTCACCGACTCAATCCACTTTCTCTTCGCTTCAAGCCGGTCGGTCCCACCACACTTCTCCCACTAACATCCGCTTAAACCAATCCCCCGACTTTCAATTTCATCTTTCCACATGACCAAACGCATCTCAACATACCTTTCCATTTATTCTCTCATTTACCCCTTTCTTCAACACCACACAACTCTAAAATACGTTCATTCCTCATTTTTAATTAATTCTTTTCCACACCTCAGCATGCCCCTAAAGATTGTCGCATCTGAACACATTGAATTTAGATCTATACTCTTATTCCAGACCATATCTCACTAACATACAATAACACAGGTAACAACATACTCAACGTAAGACTCTAGCGCACTCAAGACTTAGTTCCTTTACATTCACCAACGATTAATTGCACCAGCCACCTTCCTGCCATTCACGACTTTCCTACTACACTCTGGCATCATCCGTTCCCTTCTAATCCAACACATACCCTAAATATTTAAACTCAGACACTTGCTCCAGCTGCTCATCATCTAACATAACTTCACACTTTATTATTGGACTGACCTCACTCACAACCATAACCTTAACTCTTATCTACGTTTACTTTCAATCAAACCCCTCTTCTTACCATACCCTGCCAAATCTCTTCCCCAATCTTCTCAAAACTCTCTTCAGATTCGCCAAACAGAACCAAATCATCCGCATATAATAGTAGGGGGCACCCTCCACTCCTCTCCATTCTCATCATTCTAACACCATTTCCTGCCATCCCCACCTCGAATTCTTTCCATAACCCCATCCATATACACTTGAATAACCAGGAGACATAACCACCTGGTCTCACTCCCTATTAATCCTAAACCAAACACCATTGACACCATTTATTCTTACCCACACCCTTCACTATCGTCATACATAACTTTTGATTCCATTCAGAAGCCTAACCCCACCAACACCATATATCATTAGATACTGCCATATATAAGCTTCCTATTAACTCTAATCATACCCTGGTTGTAAATCCATAAAAAATAAATATAATTTTTATTCCTTCTTCTGCCCTCCTTTCTCCAATCAATTTGTTTGCAATGTAAAGATTTGAATCACCATCCTCTACCACTCCTCAACGTGGCACCTTGTCTTCACCAACACAGTCCCCTCAGTCACTCGACGCCACTCTTTCAACCACCAATACCAGCATATCAACCTTCCCTACAACACCAATAACTTATTCCCCATAATTTCCTACAGTTCCCCTTTTTCTCCCTTACCGCTTATATAAGGTACTAATTACCGCTCCCTCCTCCAATCCTTGGAACTATAAACCCTCCATAAACGCCTTTATTACACAACTTCCATATCTAATCAATCACAATCTCGCCTCCGCTCTGATCATTTCACTAGTAATTTCATCTATACTGCAGTTTACCATTCTTCAACTTTCTCACTCTAACCATTACCTCCTCCTTACTAATATAACCTCATCCGCAAAATACCTATTCCTTCTTGACCATCAAACCACAACTACATTCACTAACACCTTATCATTACTGTTAATATTGTGGAGATTTTCGAGTGTTCTTTCCACACTCCCCTCACATCCATTGTCATCAGTTACAAAAGCACATCCCTATTCATTATTCTACGCAGGTTTTCGCCTTATTCTCATTCTTAACCTTTCGCGCTTCCTTCCAGAAGAGCTTTCTATTCCCCTTGTATATCCTCATTCATCCTCCTTCCAAACTGTTCATATACCTCTTGTTTTCCTCCTACGAATGCACCTTTTAGTATTTCTTTTTTCCTGCCTTATATAATTCCAAGCATCTTTCTTTTGAAACTTCAATCATTTGCTTTTGGTACATTCAACCACGCTTCTTTTTTACCTTTAACCGCTTATCATCACCTCTTCATTCCACCATTCGTTGTTAACATTCTTATTTCCTACTTTAGCACACCCACACACTTCCTTTGCACTACTTAACAATTGCTTCCTTCATTTGCCCCCCAGATTTGTTCAGTATCAACTTCTTCACATTCAACTGACTGATTTACTTGCGGGCGCTCTTACATACTTATCCTTAATTGCCTTGTTCACTTAACTTCTCACTCATTAATTTTACCTACTTCCTTTCGTAGCACCTTCCTCTCCATACCAAGCCCCCACTACTTAAATTTTACATAGAACAATATAATGATCCGATAATCCCATTCCTAAACCCCTCAACTGATTTAGCATCCAACA
>JABUQX010083914.1:15000-17500 GCA_015478945.1 Trachelipus rathkii | reverse complement strand
TTGCAAATTTGAATTATCTTTGCTCCTTGATGACTGTCTCTTCAGTTTCTACGATGAGGTTCCTTGGTGTGATTCCTTTGAAGGTGAATGTGATGTCAATGCAATTTTGGCCATGAACTTATCAAAGGCTAACATATCCAAATCCTCATCTTCAGTAGGTTTATTTGCTGAAAAGCCACCATCGTCACTATCAGTGCTGTTGCCAGGGGTTGCAGATAAGGCGGCTTCCACTTCTGTGAATCTTTTTTTTTTCAAGCGAGCAAGCTCCTCGGTTATGCTATTTAAATGCATTCTAGAAGTGGTTCACCGTCGGAGATGCCATTCTTGTGGGGTTTCAGCTAGCTTAAGAAATTCCTTATTAGAACCTTTTATTTAGTTTTTTTTTTACAGTTGTCACCGCCGCTCACGGGCAAAACCCTATTCAAGGAGGGGGTGTTGAACGCCTCAAAAATTCATCTAACGCAAATTACGCAGATGAGCACAGACGCAGGCTTTAAAGTGAGGGAAATTAAATTGAGTAGGAAACACAGATGATGGAAGAGAATTCCACAGAACAGAGGTGGCAGGAAAGAAAAGCACCGCAGCGAACTAGTCTGGAGTTACTAATATCAACACAAAACTCATGTGCCGACACAGCACCCCTTGTGCTACGAGGGCGTCGTAAAGGTGCTGGTACGCGAGTGGAAAGTTCCCTCGAGCACTTGCCGCTACAGTACTTATAGAAAGGGATAAAGATTAATTTCGCCGCAAATATAGGGTCAGTGAACTAGAAGTACAGAACAGTTTATAAGTCTTTTGGCCTTTGACTCGACTCTATCCAAAAGCCGGGTGAAACCAGAGCCCTCCCAGATATGAGAGCAGTACTCCATACAAGGGCGGAAGAGACCCTTGTATAGCTGGAGTAACTGAGAAGAAGAAAAAAAGTTTCGCAGTCTAAACAGAACTCCCAGTTTCTTTGAGGCCGCCCTAGCAACCGTTTTGATGTGAGGTTTCCAAGACATTTTTTTGTTTATGTTAAGGCCAAGGATGTTTATATTGTCAACAGGAGAGACGAGAGAACCGTCGAAAGAGATAGGAAAGTTAGGTGTCTTAGAGAGGAGATTTGTAGAAGTTGGGTTTTTAAAGAATTGAATTTCACAAGGTTGAGACGACCCTGAAATTCTATCCAGATCAGCGAGAATAGAATCGGAAAGATTAAGACAAGAGGCAATTCTAGAAGTAAAAGAGGGAGCAGAATTGATATGAGTTGAAGAATGAAGGGTCAAGTCATCGACATATGAGTGGATAAAGTTAGATGTGCAGGTGAGAAGATCATTGATGAAAAGCAGGAATAAAGTAGGAGATAAAACAGAACCCTGAAGAACACCACTATTGACAGAAAAAGAAGTCGCCCCATCAACAACAGCCGACATTGAGCGATTTGAAAGAAAGCTAGACATAAGTAAGCAAAGAGAAGGAGGAAACCCGGTCAAATGCTTTGGATATGTCAAGCGCCACCACACAAGTCTTCCCGTAGTTCCTAAGGGCGGAAAACCATAAATCTGTTAAATAGGAAAGTATATCGCCAGTAGACCTCGAGCGCCGAAAGCCATACTGGCAATCGGAAAGAAGGGAATGAGATTCCAGATGATCTAAGAAGTGAGAGTTGAGATGGGTTTCAAAGATCTTAGAAGAATACAAGTTAAAGCTATAGGGCGATAGTTAGAAGGATCAGAGCAGCATCCTTTTTCGGAATAGGTTGGACATATGCGCGCTTCCAACACTGAGGGAAAGTGCTAGTATTGAGGCATAGAGAATATAGTTGAACGAGGGGCGGGGTCAGCACGGAAGCACACTTATTCAAAACTCGGAGGAATGCCATCCGGGCCACCCGCCTTCCTAACGTTCATAGATTTCAGGAGCCCATGCACCCGATCAAATGTAATCTCAGGCAAAGGCATAGGACACCTGAGAGGAGAAGGAGGAGGAAGAGGAATGCCAGAATCGTCCAGGGGTGAGTTGTAGGAAAATAGGAGGCCAAAGAGATGATTGGCCTTTTCAGTTGGAGTATTAACAACAGAATCATCAGAGCGAATAAGAGGAGGAAAGGATGATTTACAGAAGTTGTTAGAGATGTTTTTGGCAAGAGGCCAGAGAAATTTGTCAGTAGGAGAACCAAGGAGGTCAGCGCACTTTCGTTTAATGAAAGTCCGCTTTGCTCGTCAAAGAGTATCCCAGCAACGATTTCTAGCTGAATGAAATTTGGCAAGAGTGATAGGAGAACGAGAATTTTTCCACCCCCGATACGCACTGTCTCTAGCCTGAATGGCCAGAGAACAAGCACGATCGAACCATGATTTTGAGGAGAAAAAGATTTAGTCTAAGAAGGAATGAACCTGCTCATCCCATCAACAATTACAGTTCCCACTTTATCGGCAGAAGCTGAAGCGTCTTCAGAGTCAAAGCAGACACTCCAATTATAGTTAGCGTAGAAGCAACGCCATGCCCCCCAATCGGCCCG
>JABUQX010083914.1:0-7500 GCA_015478945.1 Trachelipus rathkii | reverse complement strand
ATTGAAAATTAAAAAATAAAATAAATTACAATTTTCCTTCTTCCTAATTTTTGAAATAATTCTTCTTTAAACTATATATGAATATATGTGGTATAATTTTTTTCAAAACAGTTGTTTCTTAAATATAAAACTGCTTCAAGAATATCATTCTTTAACGATGTCCTTAGATTCGATTTTAGTGTTTTAAAATCCGAAAATAAGCGCTCAACACTCATTTGAAAGAGAGGCAAAGTTGTAACTCTCTAAGAGGCATCTTGAAAAATTTTTATCTAATAAGGGATTACCTCCGTAACTCTTATCATTAATTTCAGGCAGATTTTCGTTTTAGAAATTCCTTGTAAAAATCTCCTTTGTATTTTTCCAGAGAATTTTTGGGTTTAAGGAATTTTAATGGCCGATTTTTGTTTTTCAGTTGCTCTTCTGCTTGCACCAATTTGTCCAAATGACAATCAATATTGACTTCCTTCAATTTCACTTAATAAGATGCCACAAGAAAGAATTCCTGAAACTGATGAATTATCTGACTCAGACTCAGATTTCTGTAAGATTGTGTTATTCCTTTTATTCCTAGTTCACAAAGAGAATTAATAGCTTTTGAAATGAAATTTTCAGTTATGAAGAAGATTCTGAACTGTGGATCAATAAACAGTAGATGACAGACAAAATATTTTGTTTTCTCAACTATAAAATACCTTTCATTGTGTTTTTTCCTTTTTTCACTGAATTTTTATGTCATTTGCTATATCCGCCTTTATTTTCTATATGTTTATTTATATATAGATAATTTAATTTCAATTTAGAAAAATTTTCAAAGCAAGTTGTCCTTTTTGGAATTTTCTTTTGTCACATACGAAAGAATATTATTTTTATTATTCTGCTAAGTCTTTGAAGAAGTTGTATTGATCTACAACGGGAGAGAGGAAGAGAGAGAGGAGAGAGAGAGAAGAAAGAGAGAGAGGGGGAGAGAGAGAGAGAGAGAGAGAGAGGAGAGAGGAGAGAGGAGAGAGAGAGAGAGAGAGAGAGAGAGAGAGAGAGAGAGAGAGACGTCTGTGTACTCACTTTTCAGTTTGAAGCTTTAAAACTTCCATAATTTTTGGGGCACGCGCTACTTTTGCAATTTGTCTTGTCTTGTTTATAAAATTTCCCGCAAGAGTATTGTATAATGTGAACTCCTCACCTCAAGCGTGCAATTAATATTAGCCTCATCGAAACATAATCTTTTTATGCATTTATCATGTACGTTCTGTAAATCAACAAGTATTTCTTCGTTTTGACATTTATTAAAGTTCTAGCTCATTGTCCTTTTTAAATTTTTCAAATAGACTGATCCTATTTGATGCGTTATCCGCAACTACGCCTCTTATTGATTTTTGAATTCTTTTAATTAAAACATCAACAACGTTCTCAGATATTTTCACTGAAATTTTGCGATTTTTATCTTTTACTACTAATGTTTAGTTACATTGTTTTTATCTTCGTCAATGAATATTTTATATGTATTATTTATGAAAATTTGAATAAAATATCTCAAAAAAACAAAAAACAAAAAAACAATAGTCTCAAAATTCCAATGACTTTTAAAACCCCAAAAGAAGAAGTTCGTTCCAGACAGGAAAGCGAAGATAAAAAAAAGAAAAAAGAAAAACGATTAAACAAATCGCCCAAGACCGAGGGCAAAGACTAAGAGGGAGGACGGAGACGAGCTTCCTCAACCTAACTACAGTAGAGCTGCGGTCAGCCTGGCGACATTAACCCACATACGTTGAACGAAAAAAAACACACGGTCTAGGCTACGAGCAGGACGATAGACAGATCAAAAACGAACACATGCCAGCCCCCAAATGTAACATTTGGAAACCTATCACATTATGAATGTTTTGAAGAGAACAATTAATAGAATAAACAACTCTACATATAGAGAGAACCAAGTGACAGGAACCGAGAGTCGAGCAAGAACACAAGATTCACACCCAACAGCACTATCACTCAGCACTATGTTACACGTTGCACCCATGCACACGCTATAACAGTGCACTCAATTACACTCATTTAACTGCATGATATTCGCTCAGCGTAGCCATTCAGGGCTCATGCTAACGCAGCTATATATGAGTCTCAAATAATATGCGCGCCCCCAGTAGGCTATTGGATCCTCACCAGTATATCACTCTATGTACCGTGGACCCTCATTACCGGCCCAGCTGCCATATTATACTCAATAGTGCTAGTATGATTCGTCCCCACGCACAGTTATATTATGATATAATAATAGTACATAATAGTATTATATTATATAAACTCATATTCTCTTAGTATATATATATAGTATCGTATATACATATTATAGCTCTAAAGTAATATGAATTATAGTATATATGTATATATTATGAGTATTTATATTATTATATTATGTACTATAATATATATATTATATTATATAGGTAGTGATATATAGTTAATATATAATATATGATATAAAAAAAAATAACTATAATATTATTAATGGTGATAGAGTACGTATTCTCTATATATATATAGTTAAATATACTATTGACCTACATATATAGATACGAGCTATAATAAGGTAATAGGTGATATATATAGTAGTATAGCTATATATATATATATATTCTTATATCTTATAGTATTAGGATTATAGAATATGTAATATTCTTATCGTTATTATAGATATTATCATATATATATTATATTATATATTCTATATATCAAGACATTATTATTATATGTCTTATTATTTATAATATATATATATATATATACTCTATTATATTATATGTAATATTCTAGTATTATTTTTAATATATATTATTTTTATTAAATATATTAATTAAATATATATTATATATTATATAATATATAATTAATATTCTATTATTTATATTATAATAATATATGTAAATTTATATATATATATATTATTTAATATATATATTTATATATATTATTAATATATATATAATATATATTTTATATATATATTATTTAATATTAATAATTATTAATAATAATATTATATATATGTATATATATATTAATTTATATTATATAATTATATATATAATAATATAATATATATATATAATATATATATACATAATTATAATATATATATATATATATATTTTTATTATTATTATAATAATTATATTATATTAATATATTATATTAATATATTATATATTTAATATTATAATTATATATTATAATATAGATATATTATTATATATATAATATATTATATATATTATATATTATATTATTTCTTGGTGTAATAGCTTCTTTATATTTTTATTTCGAGTCAACAACAGAGGATGTTAAAAAGTATTAGAGTATGAGTGAGAGTGGAAGTTTGGGGCAATGCATGTACTATTACTTCTCATCTCTAATTGAGTACAAGCTCAATAAATAAAATACTTACGTAAGGATCATGATACTCACGTAGTATAGATAACCTATATATATATCTTAGATGGTAGTCCAAGGGTTGAGTAGAGAGATATTGAACCTGTAGTGTTATTATTAAATATATAATTATGTGAAACCCCTGAGTGGCCGAATAGTGAGATAATGAAGATGAGATAATTAGTTTAGTATATACATATAACAGGTACGAGTCCAGTAGAGAAGATGTAGAGATAAGTTATTACGCATGCAGATAGAGAGGATTAGATTAGTAAGATAAAGAGTAGAGTATTAAGTATAGTAATATATATATAATATATATATTAATGATAGTATAGGGTTGATGGTTGTGTATAAATAAAGGTAGTGGGAAGTCCGTAGACATGAGGTGATGTGAGAGTGGCGGCTCGGTGAAGGTAAGTGATAAAATAGTATATATATAATGTGTGAGGTGACAATAGGAGCTAGTGATATGGTAAATTCAGTGGTTAGTAGTATATATGATGTGGAATGGACGGCCGTGTTAGAGAACCGTGAAGATAGATAGGATATATAGTTGGGTATGAGGGTGAGGGTGAGGGGGCGAAGGCCGGATAATGGGCTATAGTATATAAATATAATGGATGGGATTGATATATGTATATATATATAAGTAGTAAATGAGTGTATAGTAGGTCACTTATTACTACTATATAAAACTAGGTAATGCCTATATAATTATAATGAATATATGTATAAGTATACGTACGTCATATAGTGAATATTAGGTGTGACGTTATATATCAAATAATATAAGAGTGAGTAAACTGTAATTGAATATATATAACAAAGTAATTGAGAAAACTGTCATTTGGTTAGACAACTATTACCGCAGTAGATACCGATTTAAATTACGAATCACTCTATGGAGAAGAGTAAATATTATTATCTCTAGGCAAGCAAGTTAGGATGTTAGATACATCGAACTGGAGAATAAAGTCTCACATCGATGACCATGGTTAGTAATTGTCTAATTTCCACTAATACCAGTAGATTTGTTAATGAAGTTAAATTTTCCTCATCTGCAGTGTGTCCAAGACATGTTTGTAATGTGCGTAATGTTTCTCATAGTATTTATATAAACCTGCGTTTATAAAGGAAAACAGGTATATATTAATACTGTCTTTTGATGTTGCAAAAACTTTAAAATATAATTATGATTTCAATATAATAATTTTAATTATTTTTTAATTTAGTTATTTTATGTAATTATGTGTGTCATATATGAATTGTAAGAAAATAATTAGATATCTCAGAGCGGCTGTATTTATCAACTTTCTGTACAGTCTCTGGATCCAAACCTCTGATAGAGATTTCTTCAATTTTTCAAAGTGTCCTCTGATTTATCACCTATCAGATTTCTCTACCGTCTATGGATCCAAACCCCTGGTAGAGATTTCTTCCTTTTTCCAAAGTGTCCCTTGACTTATCATTTATCAGCTTTCTGTATAGTCTCTGGATCCAAACCACAATCTAGTGTCCAAACCCCCTGGTAGAGATTTCTTCCTTTTCCAATGTGTCCCCTGACTTATCATTTATTAGCTTTCTGTACAGTCTCTGGATCCAAACCTCTGGTAGAGATTTCTTCCTTTTACCAAAGTGTCCTCTGATTATCACTTATCAGACTTCTATGCCGTCTGTGGACCCAAACCTCTGATAGAGATTTTTTCCTTTTTCCAATGTGTCCTCTGACTTATCACTTATCAGCTTTCTGTATTGTCTCTGGATCCAAACCCCTGGTAGAGATTTCTTCCTTTTTCCAATGTGTCCCCTGACTTATCATTTATCAACTTTCTGTACAGTCTCTGGATCCAAACCTCTGGTAGAGATTTCTTCCTTTTACCAAAGTGTCCTCTGATTTATCACTTATCAGATTTCTATGCCGTCTGTGGACCCAAACCTCTGATAGAGATTTTTTCCTTTTTCCAATGTGTCCTCTGACTTATCACTTATCAGCTTTCTGTATTGTCTCTGGATCCAAACCCCTGGTAGAGATTTCTTCCTTTTTCCAATGTGTCCCCTGACTTATCATTTATCAACTTTCTGTACAGTCTCTGGATCCAAACCTCTGGTAGAGATTTCTTCCTTTTACCAAAGTGTCCTCTGATTATCACTTATCAGATTTCTATGCCGTCTGTGGACCCAAACCTCTGATAGAGATTTTTTCCTTTTTCCAATGTGTCCTCTGACTTATCACTTATCAGCTTTCTGTATTGTCTCTGGATCCAAACCCCTGGTAGAGATTTCTTCCTTTTTCCAATGTGTCCCCTGACTTATCATTTATCAACTTTCTGTACAGTCTCTGGATCCAAACCTCTGGTAGAGATTTCTTCCTTTTACCAAAGTGTCCTCTGATTATCACTTATCAGATTTCTATGCCGTCTGTGGACCCAAACCTCTGATAGAGATTTTTTCCTTTTTCCAATGTGTCCTCTGACTTATCACTTATCAGCTTTCTGTATTGTCTCTGGATCCAAACCCCTGGTAGAGATTTCTTCCTTTTTCCAATGTGTCCCCTGACTTATCATTTATCAACTTTCTGTACAGTCTCTGGATCCAAACCTCTGGTAGAGATTTCTTCCTTTTACCAAAGTGTCCTCTGATTATCACTTATCAGATTTCTATGCCGTCTGTGGACCCAAACCTCTGATAGAGATTTTTTCCTTTTTCCAATGTGTCCTCTGACTTATCACTTATCAGCTTTCTGTATTGTCTCTGGATCCAAACCCCTGGTAGAGATTTCTTCCTTTTTCCAATGTGTCCCCTGACTTATCATTTATCAACTTTCTGTACAGTCTCTGGATCCAAACCTCTGGTAGAGATTTCTTCCTTTTACCAAAGTGTCCTCTGATTATCACTTATCAGATTTCTATGCCGTCTGTGGACCCAAACCTCTGATAGAGATTTTTTCCTTTTTCCAATGTGTCCTCTGACTTATCACTTATCAGCTTTCTGTATTGTCTCTGGATCCAAACCCCTGGTAGAGATTTCTTCCTTTTTCCAATGTGTCCCCTGACTTATCATTTATCAACTTTCTGTACAGTCTCTGGATCCAAACCTCTGGTAGAGATTTCTTCCTTTTACCAAAGTGTCCTCTGATTATCACTTATCAGATTTCTATGCCGTCTGTGGACCCAAACCTCTGATAGAGATTTTTTCCTTTTTCCAATGTGTCCTCTGACTTATCACTTATCAGCTTTCTGTATTGTCTCTGGATCCAAACCCCTGGTAGAGATTTCTTCCTTTTTCCAATGTGTCCCCTGACTTATCATTTATCAACTTTCTGTACAGTCTCTGGATCCAAACCTCTGGTAGAGATTTCTTCCTTTTACCAAAGTGTCCTCTGATTATCACTTATCAGATTTCTATGCCGTCTGTGGACCCAAACCTCTGATAGAGATTTTTTCCTTTTTCCAATGTGTCCTCTGACTTATCACTTATCAGCTTTCTGTATTGTCTCTGGATCCAAACCCCTGGTAGAGATTTCTTCCTTTTTCCAATGTGTCCCCTGACTTATCATTTATCAACTTTCTGTACAGTCTCTGGATCCAAACCTCTGGTAGAGATTTCTTCCTTTTACCAAAGTGTCCTCTGATTATCACTTATCAGATTTCTATGCCGTCTGTGGACCCAAACCTCTGATAGAGATTTTTTCCTTTTTCCAATGTGTCCTCTGACTTATCACTTATCAGCTTTCTGTATTGTCTCTGGATCCAAACCCCTGGTAGAGATTTCTTCCTTTTTCCAATGTGTCCCCTGACTTATCATTTATCAACTTTCTGTACAGTCTCTGGATCCAAACCTCTGGTAGAGATTTCTTCCTTTTACCAAAGTGTCCTCTGATTATCACTTATCAGATTTCTATGCCGTCTGTGGACCCAAACCTCTGATAGAGATTTTTTCCTTTTTCCAATGTGTCCTCTGACTTATCACTTATCAGCTTTCTGTATTGTCTCTGGATCCAAACCCCTGGTAGAGATTTCTTCCTTTTTCCAATGTGTCCCCTGACTTATCATTTATCAACTTTCTGTACAGTCT
>JABUQX010083913.1:17500-30643 GCA_015478945.1 Trachelipus rathkii | reverse complement strand
TCGTGGAACTAAGCCACGCCTCCAAGCCGCTGAATTATCACTTTTAAAATCGCAACAGCATGTAGCTTCCTTCTAGAGAATTAGTACAAAATATAAGCAACAATTACACATTATATTAAGGTATACAAGCAAATTCAATGCGTAAGTTAACATAATTAAACCAACAACAAGGACCAGGGGTCCTCACTCACTTTGTAAAATAGCAGTAGGAAAATAAAAATTGAAGTAACATTAACTTCTCAGATCACCTTAAAAAGCGTCCTAAGCCTCAGCTTCAATATAATATAATATTCATATTATTATTATAATATTATTATATATAATATTATATTATTATTATAATATATATATGTATATATATTATATATATATATATATACGAATTTATATAGTATATATTAATATATATATAATATATATAATATTATATATATTATAATATTATATATATATATATATTATATTATATATATATATTATATATTATATATCTTATTATACTAACTATATATACATTATATATATATATTATATATATAATATATATATATTATATTATATATAATTATATATATATTTATATATTATATTATTATTATTATATTATATATATATATATAGATTATATATATAATATATTATATACGAGATATATATATATATATAATATATATATATATATATAGTATATATTAATATGTATATATATATATATATATACTTAATATATATATATATATATATTATATCATATATATCTAATATATATATATATTAATAGATTATATACTATTATATATTTAATATATTAGTGTGCTTGAGATGTCATTTTTTCGCATCCGCAGATGCGATGTTTAATTTTAAATTCCGGCGGATCCGATGTTCGATTATATATTTTTTTTTGTTTTTATTTTTTTATTTGATATTTAGTAAAATTTATATATATTATATATATATTATATATATATATATATATATATATACTATATATATAGTATATATATATCTATATTTATACTATATATATATATAATTATAATATATTATTATACGAGTATATATGCCAGCCTCTTTCCACCGTCCTCCTCGATTGAAAGGGATTTGCAATGGATTAGTATACTTTTTGCATCTAGATTGAAATCAAATATATAAGGTTATGCTTGAGAATACATTATTTTTTTCTTTTTTTTTTTTTGTTTTTTTGCCTTTTCTGCTGAGAGTCTGTTTCTCTTTCATCATATATATGTAGCCCAGCATTGCTAGATATACTCCTCTCACTTGAACAGTTAGTTGTAGGATCAGGCCAAGTATTTCCTTGCAGGGTTGACTCAAGCGTGGGTAAACATTTGCTTAACTTCCACCAACTGATAGGATCGTCATTGTATATCTAGTCGTTTTTCTTGTTGATAGTTTTCAATCATTTGCACATACATCTTGTTGGTAATGAGTGTGTTCTTCATCATTTACTTGGAACTGTATCAAATTCTTCCATTAGAATCTGTTATTGAATTTACTGTGTAGAAGGTGTGCTGGGTCGTGTAGATTTCGTTTATTTCCTTTAATGGGTGGCTGAATTAATACTGTTAGATGAAGTTTTATATCAACTGCAAACCACAAAGGGACGAATTTAACTTGTAACTAAGTATTGTGTTACCAAAAAAAAAGAAACTTGCTTTTATTTACCGGGGTCTAAGTTAAGCTTGCAATTACGTATGGTAAGGTCATTTAATTTCGACAGAAACCAAAAGTCACTTTTTCTAGTTAAAGTTTTTTATTTACATCTTTCTTCTTTTCAATACCGTCATCATTTACATTTAAGATGTTCAATGATGATTCCTTACGCGTTTAGATTATAATTGAGTATTACATTCACAGAAGAAGCTGTAGAGGCGCTGATTCTTTTGGTAATTTCTTCAAATGTGTCCAATAGTTTAATGCCAGTGTTGATTATGAATGTCTATTTTCCACTATTAAGTAAGAATGTTAATTGGATTACCGAACTAGCGTACATAGCAAGAGGTTCTTGGAGCAATACCATCTTTCCATCATATGAAGTGTACTTATTCCAGCGAGTTGAAACGTCTTGAATTAACAGTACGATATAGAATATCAAGCCCTTTTTAAATTGCCTCAACACTTATTTTGTGCTACTGCGTTCAGATTCTCTAGTTATTTTTTTTTTTATTTAAAAATTCTTTATCAATCTCGATGCAATAATATTATCCGTCGCAAATCGCTAGGAATAGCGCGGGATGCGGATCTTTAATTATGTGCGGGATGCGGATGTTACCTTGCATCACTATATATTTGTTTCATTAATTCTCTCGTTCAAATATCATTAAGTGAACGTGTTCTCACACTCTCTCTTCTGGCAATCGTACATTCAAATTTATGCCGTTCGGACTTCAGAGTTCAGACTTGCAGTCTCTTATTGCAAGTTGATTGAAGAGGTTAGGCTTGTCAATTTGTTTGTAATTTTTATTTAATATTTTTAAAAGTTTTATTTTTCAAATTAACTTTAACAATGAGTAAATGTAACACTGAAAGTGATTCATTAGTTTCAAAAGATTCCGAAGAACATTTCAAAAAAATTAATGCAACAAACTGGGGTAAGTCCGAATTAAGAGTCTGGGAAATTTTAAAATTTTTTTTTTTTAGATTGTCTGTCTCATCTTCTCATTTGACAGCAATTTTAAACTTTCGTGTCTATGCAAATTTCAAAATCTTTACCTCCTTTGTTTATTTTCATAGTTTTATACAATTTAACAGAGAAGAAGCACCGAATCGACATAAAAACGTATATCAACAGTAAATAGAAGTTGTATTATTGTGGTATAACTGATTTCTCGAAAATACTATTTGATCATTTTTTGTTTGTCTTCTAATGTACCGATGTATCGGATATCGCCGATACAATACCGAGTACCGGTATCTGCCCAAACGATTTTTTCAATAGAGTACCGTAGGCTTCGGTATCGCCCAAGAGAAATTAACAAGTATCGATTTGTACGGTATCGCCAAGCAATTTTCTGTACTCTCCCAGTGCTGTCCGCATCCAGTCCTACTGGCTATAGCACTCACTCTATGTATAACTGTCTTATTCTATATATATATAAAGTCTCGAATTAGTGATTTATATAGATCTAATTTATAATATAACATGATCCCGTGCTATCCTTGACAGAGTGTGTGTATCCTAATATACTTTAATATTATACATATCATATATGTATTATTTAATTTATCTCTATATATAATATAATATTATAATTATATATTATTATATATTAGATATATAATATATATTTATAGATATATATATCTCATAGCTGTGCATTGCCTGTGTGATTTTCGCGCCTCCTCTGAGCTACACGACTGTGTGATGCAATTCTATAGCCTCGTTAGTTCTAGCCGAAAAAAAAAGAAAATTTTTTTTTAAATAGTCTTCTGTTAGCAGAGGTCCAAGATTTCCGCGCTTAGTCGTTTCGGCTATGAATTTTTTTAATAATTATATTGTGAACCCTAACTCCGTTCTCCCTGATGACAAGTCACTTTCGAAAATGGGTTTTATATTGGTTATGAAAAAAGGCGTGGCATTGTAGTGATAAGTGTGTAATTATATTTTCAGTCTTATAACAAATTTTATAAATAGGTTCTTCGGAAAGTTCAAATAAAGAAAGAAATAGCAAGAACTGTTTTAAACACGCAGTTTTATTTAAAATTCCTTTGTGATGTTCTTTGTCCATGTTATTTCTTTTATTAATTAGTATTATTTATTATTATGTTACTAAGTAATTAAGTAAAATTATTTATAAATTATTTAATCTTACTGATTAGTATTAACTAGTTACTTAAGATAATTAATACTAGTAAAATATATATATAACAAATTAATAATATATTATATATATACTTATATATAAAATATATCATATATATATAATATATAAATATATATTTATTAATATTATTATATAATATCTATATTATATATAAATATATTATATATTTATATATAGTATTATATTATATATATATAATATATATATATATATATATATTAAAGAAATATAATTTATTAAAGATATGAAATGTTAATTAAATAATTTGTATAAAGTATAAAACATAAAAATAATTTAAAATAATTAATACATTATAAGCTGTGACTAAAAACCAGGAGGTGTTCTGGCAGACAGTTCAGCCGCTGCCAGTAGTAGCTTAAGGGGCAGCTCTCCCATTTTAAATGAGAGCTGTGACATGGACAGCCAAAGATCTCTTACTGATCCTGTCACTGTAACCCTTGATTGTGAGGAGACGAGGGATCCTGGAAACCAAGGCCAAGAGGGCAACGAGGATGCCGTCAAAGAGTTGAAAAGCTATTTGCTCACTCTTGAGAGGTAAGAAATTCGCCTCCATGCTATAGTAAAGACTAAAGACTAAAGACTAAAGAGTATAGTAAAGAGTAAAGACTATAAAGTAACCAAATTAAACTTTAAATAAATCAGTTTTAAATATAACTTTTTTGAATTTTCTTGATGAAATTAAATTATGAAGATCTACATAGTCAAATCAAATAAAATTAAAAACTTCTATTTATTTCAGTTTCTTCATCTTTGAAAAAATTTTGAGGACTGATGAGAAAGTTGATGGGGTGTCTCTTAGGAAGATTCACACTGGTGTTGCCAAGTGAAAACATCCTGCCTGCAAAGGGAAGAAGGGGCTTTCCTACAGCACACCCAGTAACAAGGTCCCACACTCAAGACATCACTTACAAGTATGTAAGATATTAAATTAAATTATTATTTAAAATAATTTATTTTAAGATTCACAAAAACTAAACTTGGTGTTGCTAGTAATTAGTATCAAGATTTAAACACTCTCTGTATAAAGGTCTTTGGATACCATTTATACAAATGTTATTCAAAGAAAATTAAAAGAATTTTTAATTTAAAGTTGTATTATTTTAATCTATACAGATGCACAATGACCTTCTTCCTCACCTCTCTGCAGCCATTGAAAGGGCTTAGCAAGCGCGGTCGCTTCAGTTCAAGGGAGAGTGAGTCTCGCAAGCGTCTATGTCTCTGTTGAGAGCTTTCAGTCTCAAGTTCAGGCCAGTCAGATAGAGCAAGACAAGGTTTTACCACAGCTGGAAAAAATTCAGGAACATAATATTAGTTATTTTTAATTGATACTCAATTGTTTTTAAAATTATAGGATTATGAGCGACTTAGAGTCTTTCACGTTTCAAATATTTTTTATTAAAAATTTAAAATATAGTTGATTTATTAAACTTTAATTATCTTTTTTCATCATGTTAGGGGTTCATCATTCAATTATGCACTGCTTTAGCTGATGATCCATTACACGTAGGAGATGTTTTCGTCATATAATCCGATATATAATATCCACTCTATCTCTCGCTAGCTCTCTCTCACATAGAGATAGGGTGTACGTCGCGATTGATACAGCACCTTTAATACTCTCACATAAGGTGCGGTACTTCCACTTACACCGACCTGACTGATGAACGATATCGTCCTTTCTTAGTGAATGACATCCACTGGATTTGACAGGGTCAACTCCTCAAAAGGGTGCATGCAACTTTTGGCGGTCAGTGAGGTGAAGTAAGAAACTTAAAAGTTAAATCTTTGTAAATTTAACTTTGTCTAATTACCATACAGTCCAGCTTTCGTGTAAATATTATTTAATTTACAGACTAAAAACAATAAAATTATTGTCTTTAGGAAAAGGCAAACTCACCAGTTACTGGGAAACTAATCACAGAGAGATTCATCATGAGTTAGCATCCACGGTAAGGTGAAGGCCACCACTACGGACAATGGCACCAACTATGTGGCAGCCTTCAACGCCTTGGTGAGGTCCAACCAGACCAGGTATGACCTTCTATGACCCTGTATTATCCTGACCTTGGAGCCATTGTGTGGATCTCCGGAGCCCTGAGGGCTGATGGTGACAACCAAGTCTCCGCCTCAACACCGCGCAGGTACTTAGATTCGCGAAAAACTAGTGCTAAATGCTACTTATTATATATTATAATATTTTAAGTATATATTTTAACAAATAAAGATTTGTCATTTAAGATTTAACTAATAATCTTAAATAAAAAGAATTATAATATTTTATGTTGCAGTGCTCGCACACTCAATCTGTTGGCGACAACAGATGTGAGTGATTTACAGGGCTGGAGCAGGGGGCTCACAGTGGAGGAGGACCATAGCTAAGATCCAGGCCTTGTGGAACCTTCAGAACAGGGCCCCAGTGGTGGCCAACTAGATCAAGATTGTCGCCAAAAGAAAACTGAAGACTCCTGTGGTGACAAGGTAGTAGTAATTACTATTAAAAAAAGAAATTTAGCGTAAGAAATTGTTGCCGATTAATTATAGACAAGTTCATTTTATAAGTTTTTGATATTTTATATAAAGTTATATTATTTCTGTGCAGATGGAACTCATTATATGATAGTGTGATGGTCCTTCTGGAGGTTTTAAGGGTCGAAAACCAAATGGATGCCATAAACACCATCCTCATCAAGCAGCCAAGGGAGGTTCCCCTCTCACAAAAGTAGCCATCCACTTTATAGCTTTACGTTTTTTTAAAGTAGTCAATTGCTTCTTTGATATCTTATTTATAATTTAATTAAATTTATTAAAATATAAATCTCCTCACAAACCAAACCTCCTCCATTAATCCCTGTTCTGTACCCTAGTACCACGCTCTCGTGCGTCCTCCTCACTCATAGTCGCAAACTTCGTAAACAATCTCGTAACTGAATTTATCCACCTTTTTTTCCGGTCGTCGACAGGCTAAAAACACTTCCTCACATTGCTCTCTTATACACTTTTCTTAAACCAATGGTGTTCTCACTTCTTCCCACATGTCCAACCATCTTTACAGTAAATCCTCACAACATTTGCATCGTTTTCCCTACCCGCAAGGACACGCGTCCATGATAACTCGTTCTTCTTTATCAATATCCTAAGTCTGCAAGAACGCCCTTCAGAGTTCTCTGTACAAAACCTCACTTCTTTGATGCATATTTCGCCCTATTACCATACAGATACCGCTCTCGTGCTCCTGTATTTTTATTAATAAATCAATTATTGCTTACGAACTAAGCAATATATTTAATTGTCACTCTTTCAGGTCATGAACGAGTACACATTGGTCATGCAGCCTGTGGCGCAGTGTCTTGATATGCTTCAGGGGGAGAAAAGGCATACATTGGCACCCTCCTACCCCAACTTTGGTTGATGAAGACCAGCCTTGAGGAGAAGAGTGAAAATATTCATCTTGTGTATGCAAGGCCACTAGTACAGGCCCTCCTCAGGGGCTATGAAAAGAGGTTTGGCCACCTCTGTCAGAATAGGTGGATCTTCCTTTATGGCCACTGCCTCACCCCTCCTTCACCTTAAGCTCCCTAGAAAGCAATTGCACTCTGACATGGGGAGGTTCGGGGACAGGATTTACCCTGGAAGATAGGGGAACTCCTATCATAACCCACTTGAGAAACAAGAAGCAGCGTCAGCTTGGCAGCCAATCAGAAAAGAACCCCACAATTCAGGACGCACTTCCTATTCAGGAAATGTTTGTCTAGAGTATTGGACGCAGAGCAAGCCAGAGAACAGGGATGTGGGAATTCTCATACGAAAGTCCATTGGAGGAGTGGGTGCCCTCTCAAGAAGATCCGAGCTGTTCCTGTTTCCCCACAACCAGCATAGGGAGATATGGATAATTCTATTTATAAAATATAATACCACCATTCCTAGTTCAGCAGCTGTGGAGAGGTGCTTCAGCGCGGGTGGGGACACCTCAGGGCCAAGAGATCGTCCTTGAAGGAGGAAAGGTTTGAGGACCTTCTTTTCCTCAAAAGAAATATGGACCTCCTGCAGGAAGTGATTAGCCAGGAGGACATGGAGGAGGAAGAGGACCTATAGCTATGAAAGTATTTAACTATTTATGTAATTAACATTTAATAAATAAAATTAAATAATTCTGTTTTATTATCTTATAAAAAGTTTATAATGTAAAGGCATGCTTTCGTTATCGCGCAAAATTTTACTTTGTAATTTAACGGTATCGCCGTAGGATAGCCGAATAGCCGCATAGTTAATGCCCACTGAGGTTTTCAAAAATGCAGTCGGATAGCCGACGACGCACTAGTTAGGTGGCAAAGCCGAATAGCCGATGACGGAACTCGAAAAAATTATAGCCGCGCCAGCTCTGATTATATATATATATATTACATATTATAAATGCTAATATTATATTAATATAATATATATATATATTATATAAATATATATATATATATTTATATATTTTAATTTATATATATATTATATATATTATAATATATATATATTTATATTATATATAATAGTTTATAGTATTAATATTAATAGTATTAGTGGAGTGAGTCAGGGATTGAATACACAGTAGTGATTAGATTATATATATATATATTTATATATTATTATATATATATATATATATAATATATATATATTATATATATATATTATATATAATTTTAATATATATATTATTATAATATATTATTATATATATATTTATAATAATATTTATATATATCATTATTATTATTATTATTTGTTATTATGCATAACACTTTTATTTCCGCTTTGAGCGGGTAGTTGGTACGTAGCAGCCTTCTCCAACCTACACCCTCCCCCTCATCTTCGCCCCACCCACTCCTCACCCCACTCTATGTCTCCCAACCACCCTACCCGTCTTCCTCCCTCATCCCTCCTCCCTCCTCCTTAGCATCTCCTTGTATTCCATCCATCCACTCTCCCCTTCTTGGTCCCCCCTTCCTCTCTTCCTATTCCCCCTCCGCCTCCCATACTCTCCTAACCCACTCTCTGTTTTCCTCCATTCTTCACCAGATGCCCCATACCCACTCTTAACATTCTTCTCCGCTCTTTCCCACCAATCCCATTTCTCCCTCTCACATTTCCCTCACCACCCTATTCTAATCCCTCTCCCTTCTACTAATCACAAACCGCTCTCAACCCCTTCATCTCAAATTACTTCCAACTTCTTCCTGACCTGGCATTCAACCCCACGTTTCACACCATACAACACCGCTGGTACACAAATTTTTTCCAAACGTATACTTATCTTTAAACTTTCTGTGATAATCCCCCCCTTTCCATACTTACTCTCAGACCACTCAACGCTCACCATTTCCTCTCCTACTCTATGTTCTATTTCCTCCTTCATCCCTCTCCCCTTACCCAAATCCATCCCTAAATATATCTAAAAATCTTTACTTCTTCCAGGAACTACACCCCCACTCAACCTCTAATCCCTCCCTCCTCAGCTTTCTCCTCCTCTCAAAACATAACATACTTTACTTTACCAGATTTATTTAAGCCCCTTTGTCCGCACTTCTCTCAACTCCCTCTCACCAAAAACCTCAACCCTTCTCCGCGCTCTTCGCCACTAGGACAGTATCATCCGCAACAGCATCATGTTCACTTCCCTTCTATCTTTGTTCCCATTTGTCAATTCCACCCCCCTCTCCCTCCCTCACCATTTCCTCTGCAAACAGCTTTCCATAAACAAATTTGAATAGCCATCGGCTGACATTCACACACCCTCTGCTCAGTCCTCTCGCCACCCCAACATCTCACTCTCCCCTCCTAACACTCTCACGCACACATTCTACTATTCTTGTAAAATGCCCTGATACTTTTACCTATATTTACCCCCACTCCATTGTTCCTCCAACACCCTCACAATTCACCTCTTTTCACTCTATCATAAGTTCTTAAATTGCTAAAAATACACCCATACACTTTCCCTTTCCTCTCAATAACTTTTTCCTCCACAAGCATTCTTAGTGTAATACACTGATCCACACACCCTTCTCCCCCTAATTCCTCCTTGTTTCTTCTCCCCCATTCTTTCCTTCCGCTACACCCTCCTCACTCTCTTCAATCAGTAGTTCTAGCCATACAACTTTGCCCTATCCACTACTTAAAGACATATACCTCGTATAATTCCCACATTCCAATCCTATCCCCTTTCCCACTTTTTATCAGGTGGAACAAACAAACCATCCTCCCAATCCTTGCCGATGGTTTATCTCGCCACCCACTCTCCAACATATATTTATATAACCTATACAGGGCCACTCCTCCACCCTTTTATACCACCCTTCTGTAACATTTTCCATTCTCACACCATCCAGACCTGCGGACTTCTCCTTTTTTTCCTTTACAAGCCCTAATAATTTCCTCCGATTTGTATTTCATTATCCCCCTTCCCTCCCAATACATTCCCCATCTCCTCACCTCATGCAAATCTTCTTCCCCTCCCCCACCCACTCATTCAATAGTCCACTCAAATACTCCCCCCACCTCTTCCTCACCCTATTCCTCTCCTCCTATCCACTCCCCATCTCCTCCCTTAATCCCCTCCCCCAACCCTGGCGTGTCCTTTCTTCCTTTTTTTATGTACTTGACATTTTCCCTAACAACATCTTATTTCCTTGATTCAATAATTTTCGTCAGCCTTCTACCCGATGACCCTACTCTATGCTGTTTGGCTCTTCTCTTCGCCCTTGCTCCACCGGCCTCTCTTTGCTTTGCCACTCTAACCCTTCTATATTTCTCCCCCCTGCTTTCCTCTCTCCTACTTCCAACCATTTTCACATAAGCTTCCTTTTTCCTTTTCACCATCTCCTTCACCTCCTCACTCCTCCATATCGCTCCGCTTTCCTTCTGGCTTTGCACCCACCCTTTTTTACTCCGACCATATCCCTTCTACGCCTTCATTGACATGTACTGCCTTCCTTATAAATCTCGTCCCACTCCCCCTCCCCTCCCCCCTCTCCCTCCCTCTCTCACTGTCTCTTCCGACACTGTCCTCCATACCTCTCCTTAAACTCCCTCTTATAGCACCTGTCGTCCTCCATTTTTCACCTGTCACCTCCACTGCTCCTCTTTTTCTCCCTGCTTTCCTTAGATCGTCACCTCTCCTCCCACCCTTAAACCTTGCAACCACCAAGTAGTGATCAGATAACCCCCTCCCTGCCCCTCTAAATACATTTACATCTAATAATCTATCTCTATCCTTCTCATTTACACACACATAAATAATCCAATATCGCCGTCCCCCCCGTTATCTCACTTCTTCCATGTTATACTTTTATGATTTTCACTTGTTTTAAACACGTATTCCCACTGATTCATTCTAATCTTTCAGCACACAACTCTAACAGGACTTTCTCCATTTACATCCTCTCCCCTTACCCAAACATGGTCTTATTATGGGTCTTCCCACCCCCTCCCTACCATACTTCCTGAATTTTAATCCCTCAATAGAAAATTTTATCGTTACCAAAACTTCCCTCAGCACTCATTCAAACTCATTCCAGGAATCTTTCTCTCTCCTTCCTCCCGTCGCGTCTCATTCACTTGGTGCATATGTCACATATAAAAAATCCCACATTTTCCCCCCCGTAATTCACTTTTACCCACATTACTTGAACTCACCTGGCTACACAACCCTTACCTTATTCCACAACTCTCTTTTTCCTCATAACTATTCCCACCCCTTCCCTCCCCTCACTCTCTCGTTCACCTCTGATATCATATCCTTGTATTTTCCAAAATCCATCTCCCTCTTTCCTTTTTTAGCTTAGTTTCAGTTATCCCAACACATCCACCTTCTTCTTCAAACATTAACCCCACTTCCTCTCTCTTCAAATCTTCGTTTACCCCTCTCACATTCATACACCACACCCTGATCCTCTCTCCTTCCCATCTTTTCCCTTCTTATCATATAATCTATTTCACTCCAGCTTGCACTTTTTGTTGGGACTGCCACCCCAGGACTTCCACACATGAGGGCCACCACTGCCCTCACCGAATATACCAAAATCAGACCTAACAATAATAGAATAGGTTTAAATGAAAAATATTAACATATATATAATTAATATTAAAATATATAAAATATACAAGGATTAAAACCTACACTTCTATTCAGAAACCCCACACACTACATACATAAACATCATTACATATAATCCATATTACACCCCAATATATAACAATAACAAAAAAAAAAATTTAAAATGATAATGTAAAATATAAAAGTTAAAACACACTATTAATTATCTATTAAAATTCCGTATCCTATTTATTTTAAAATCTTTTTAAATTCCCGATCTAATAAGAATTTACCCAATACCTAATAACGATAAGAATAGTGTTAAAAATAATTATCAATAATATAAAATATAAAAATGATAAAACATAAAAGGTTAAAACCTATACTCTATCAATTTTTAATATATAATACCTTTTACTTTCTATTAAATTCACAGACTATTATTTTTTTGTTTTTGTATTAAAATTCTTAAAATCGTTAAATATTAAATAATTTCATTGAATATTAACAACCTAAAATAATTTAACAGACAGACATTATATTTTTTCTTTCTGGCGTTTATTTGTCTTATTCTATTTACTGCTCACACTTACATAATTTAGTGATTATGTGTTATAATTGTTTCGTTTTCTTACGAACTTATTAATCCAGGCTAGATCATCTTAACCTATCTTGCAATACTATTCACATGTCTTCCATTTTATTAATTATTTTATGTGTATCTGTTATATATCATCTATTTTCAGGCTAAACTACATTTAAATGTGTTTTTAATAGTCTTTTGTCACTCTATATTTTTACTCAAAATTTAAGTTCCAACCTGCGATTCCAAATAGTCATTCTTAGAATTCCTAACCTCAATCGGCGCTTATTCGCACTTCATTGAAAGGGAACAACTATCCACCCTAATTTGTTTTATTTTTATCTTACACATTCCGAGACGCTCTAAGATATTCATGAGCGATAGTCATATGTCCATACTCCATTCAACCCCCAATCTTTTAGTTATGGGTTTTTCTTAGATACTTTTCTTTTCTTAAATCCTTTAGTTTTCACTGATAAACGACCATATCTTATTCTTCGAGCTTTCAAACTTTTAAGTTGAAAATCTTGAAAGTTTCAACTAACTTCAATCTTATCATCATCGTCGCTACACTTTTCACTTAAAATTTTTTTTTCAGTTGGAATTTTATCGGTATT
>JABUQX010083913.1:0-12500 GCA_015478945.1 Trachelipus rathkii | reverse complement strand
TTTTGGCCTTGACCTTTTGAGACCCAAATTTTTTGAGTACCCAATTTTTGAGAACCCAAATTTTTTTGGCAACCTTAATTTTGCAACCCTTCGAAGAAGGGTTGCGCCAAACGGTGCGCAGCAACCTTTGACGTGTCCCACCCTATTTTCACCAAACCCTTTGGTTCTTCCATGGCGTCAATTTTCCCCACCCTAATCTTTTGGCCAATCCTAATTTTTTTTTGTTTATGGCAACCTATTTTTCGAAACCTTTGGTCTTCCATGGGTCAATTTTGGCCCACCCTAATTTTTTGGCCAACCCTAATTTTGGCACCCTAATTTTTTGGCAACCTTAATTTTTGCTACCTTTCGCAGAAGGTGCGCCAAACGGTGATAAGCAACTCGTTGTACGTGTCCCCAACCTATTTTTTCAGACCCAACCTTTGTTCTTCCATGGTCAATTTGCCCACCCTAATTTTTGTCCCCCTTTAGGGTTTAGCCCTTTTTATGATGTTTTGCTACGCCACACTAGCTCACCAGCCTCACCTAGCCCTTACACCTTACACTTAGCTCCACAGCCTTCACCTAGCCTACACCTACACCTAGCCTCCACAGCCTTCACCTAGCGTACACCTACACCTAGCCTTACAAAACTATTCCTACACTACACCGTAGCCTCCACACCAGCCTTTCACAGCTACACCTATCATCTAGCCTACACAACCCTTGCGTCCTTCCATGGGTCAATTTTGGACCACCCTAATTTTTTGATGCAATTTTGAGAACCCAAAATTTTTCGGTCAACCCTTTTGTATTCCAGGGTACAATTCCCACACCACACACACACACACACACACACACACACACACACAACACACACACACACTACACTTACACTTATACATACATTCACTATGACACTTACACTTCGCCCATAGATACTTACACTTACATTTACACTTATACACACGTACAAACACACTGCCAATCCTTGGGTCGTCCATGGGATATATCGATATTTTTGGCCATCCCTAATTTTTGGAAACCCTAATTTTTCGGTAAACCTTGATCTTCCATGGGCAATTGAGAACCCCAAAAATTTTGCGTCACCCTTTTGTATTCCAGTACAATTCACACACACAGACACACACACACACACACACACACACACACACACACACACACACACACACACACTTACACTTATACATACAATCACTATGACACACTTACACTCCCCCCATAGATACTTACACTTACCCATAGACACATACACACGTACAAACACACTGCAAAACCCTTTGGTCTTCCATGGGTCAATTTTGGCCCACCCTAATTTTTGGCCATCCCTAATTTTTGGCACCCTAATTTGGTCAACCCTTTGATCTTCCAGGGGGCAATTGAGAACCCCAAATTTTTCGGTCAACATTTTTGATTCCAGGGTAAATTTGGCCTTGTAGCTTTTTTAACCTTGTAGCTTTTTTGATGACACCTATATTGATGTGTTCAACTTTGAAGGTTCCCAATCACCGTAAGGAGTTTCTAGGATGTTCTATTAGTGTTCTATGAGTAATAGATGAGTGCAAGGTGAGTGCCAGGTGAGTGCCAAGGAGCTGCCAATGAGTCCAATGAGTGCCAAAGAGTCCAAGTGAGGCCAGTGAGCTGCCACATGTGCCAACTGAGTGCACATAGTGCCTCTGAGTGCCACTTTTTTCAAGCCTTTCTAGCCTCCCCTGAGCTAGAATAGCCCTAATATGGGTATCTACCCTAGGTTATAAGTATGAGGATCGATGGTGTTATTACAAGTTGCTAGGATTCTTCCTACTATGAGTTAGTCTTTTTCTATCACTTATAGCCATATTATATTATACTATTATATATTATTATATATATATTTTTTATATAATATATATATATTATATTAAATATATATATATATATATATATTATATATCATATATTATATATATATTAAAATATATTTATTATATATTAATAATATATATATATATATATTATATTTATATATTATAATATATATATATTATATATATATATATATCTCATATATATATATATATATATTATATATATATATATATATATATATATATATATATATATATATTATATATATATATTATTAATTTGTTATATATATATTTTACTATAACACTTATACACACATTCACTATGGCACTTATACACACTATGACACTTATAAGCACTTACACTCTCCATAGACACTTACATTAAACTATATACACTTACACTCACACCCACACACAGATACACTTACACTTACACTCACCACACTCGATATTTTGATGCCTCAACTTTGATGCCTCAACTTTGATGCCTCAGCATTAATGCCTCAACATTGATGCCTCAACTTTGAAGGTTCTCTTTGATGACTCATCTTGATGACGTCATCTTTTGATACCATCTATATTGATGATTCATCTTTGATGAAAAATCATCTTTGATTGCTCATCTCACCCTACATCAAAGAAACAGAGTTAATATTAATGTCTTCCCTAGATCATAAGCTACCACCAGGGCGAGCGTGCGCCCTCCGCCAAAGACAGCAACCCCGCACCGCAAGGTGCGTCCCACCACGTGCGCCCGCAAGCGCAATATTTTCCGCGTAATCGCCGCCGCGTCCGCCCGCAGGCGCCATTTCCGCGTACCCGCCCGCGCGTGCGCCCGCAGGTGCAATATTTCCCGCACGAATGAAAAAAAAAAATAATATATATATATTATATATGATATATAATATATATTAATATATATTATATATATATATATTAATATATATATATATATTATATCATATATATATATATATATTTTGTATTTATTTTTCTACTATGATTCATTTAAAATGTTTCATATTTAACATTTTATTAAAAATATTAAAACTAAAGGAAAACTGTAAACTTCATTACAGACATCTTTTATATTTTACTTAATACTTTTTAAGTTATAAATTTTTAAATTGTATGTAAGAAGAAAAACCAGAGTGTCTGATTATAAACATTTTATTTTACTACATTTGTACGAAATTTTATTAAAACATTAACATTACAGACCTAAGCAGTAACAGTAAATCAATAGAGGCTTCGTACCTAAACACCTAAGGCGTTTAGTATGCTTTGTTGTTACTGCTTACTGGCTTAACTCATGTTTTACTGCTTTTACTTATATTTAACCGCTTTAACCGTCAAAATTATTAAGGTAACATCCGAAATAGCCGTAAATATCCAAGAGGTGTGACCTAGCAACATAAGGCTTAGTATGCTTTTGTTTTACTGCTTTACTGCTTTAACTCATGTTTTACTGCTTTAACTCATATGTTTTACTGCTTTAACTCATATAGTATTAACATTATACCTTAAAACGTAAATCAGTCAAATCAATAGAGGGCTACATAGAACAAGGGATAGTATGACTTTTTTTACTGTTTTACGCTTTAACTCATGTTTTACTTGCTTTAACTCATATGTTTACTGCTTTAACTCATAATTTAGTTAACATTACATACCTAAAGAAGTTAATCAGTTAAATCAATAACGGTGTGGACCTAGCAACAAAGGCTTAGTAATGCTTTTTTTTACTCTTACTGCTCTTAACTCATGTTTACTGCTTTAACTCATGTTTACTGCTTTAACATATGTTTACTGCTTTAACTCATATGTTTTACTGCTTTAAACTCATATATTTATTAACATTATTTTTTTATTTTGTTTTAATACTTTTTATTTATTTTATTTTATTATTATTTTTATTTATTTTATTTTTTATTATTTTATTTTTATTATATATACTTAGTGTTATTTACTTCTGGCCTTTCTTATTATTATTTAGAACACACAACACACACACACACACACAACACACACAACACCACACACACACACCACACACACACACGCACATCACTTACCATTATAAAATATAAAATTTATTAAAAACATTTTATTTTGAATTTATATTAGTGTCAGTGTTATTTACTTCATGCCTATTGTTATTATTATTAAAAACACACATACACACACACGCACACACACACACACCACACACACTTATCAACATAACGTATAATTTATTAAAACTTTTATGTTAATTAAACGTACATTTATATTACTCATTCAAATATAACTAAATTATTTCAAAGTTCTTAAAACTTTATAATAAATCAATCATTATCTTTTGAAAAACAACATGAACAAAAAATTTATTATTAACTGTTAATACTTTTGTTATAAATTTTATAACTATCAAGTGTTAATCAATACTTTTACTAAAATTTTATAAGAATTTTATTAAAAACATATATTTTACGTACCTTAAAGCAAAAATCAGTAAATCCAGTAAGGCAAGCCCCTAGCACCCCTCTACACCAGCTAGCCACGTTTTGTTCTATTGACTTACGGTTTTACTTCATCTTTAGCCATGTAATAAGTATAAAATAACCAAATAAGTTCTTCTCTGCTAACATAACATGAATTTTATTAAAATCATTCTAATTTTTTATTTAAAAATACAATTATTCACTTACATTTATATTATCCGCTCGAGTTAACTATAAATATTTCAAAGTTTTTTAAAATAATTCGGTTTCTTATTATTATCTATGTACATGGACAATCCTCACGAGAAAACACAACAACCGCACTCCTTACAGAAGATATGAAACTGACCTCTCTCTCTGTTAAAATGTGTGAAATAACTACTTAGCCTAAATTAGGATAATCTTTTTGTATCCGGTGGCATTTAGCTAATTCCAGGTCAAAAATTATTTCAAACTGACCGACTTTTCTGTATAAACTGTGGTGCATAACTACGTTAGGCCTAGAATTAGGCCTAAATTTTGGGATAAGCCTTTTTGTATCCGGGCTAATTTAAGCCTAATACCAGTCAAAAGGTAATTCCAGTATAGACAAGAATCATTTTTATTATATTTTTATACATATATTTCAAACTGAAACATGCTGGTTCGGTAAGATCCTTTAAGCAGGAAAGAATGTTTTCCTTACTTGTGAGTGGACGGAGTAATGCTTATCTCTATATGACCTCGTACGATGTGATTGTCTGGAGATTATTTTATCGTCTTTTTGCGGTCTTTATAGTATTTAAAACATGTTTTTATATCCTGAGCCTTACCTGTGATTGGATGAAAATTTACTTTGTTCTTTAAACTTGTATTTGAAGCAGTGTGTTTTACTATCTTTGACCCAAAACTTTCATTTTAAAATCTGAGTCATTAGCTGTTAAGCGGTCGCACAAGTATCTGATCTTGTATTAAAGTTTTTTTATTTAGCCTAAATCGCCCCGGGCGATACAAAAGGATTATTCCTAAATTTAGCCCAAAGTAGTTTATTTCAAACATTTTACAGAGAGAGTCAGTTTTGTATCTGTAAGGAAGCGGGTTTGTTGTGTTCTTCGATAATAATATTTAATAACAGTACATAGATAATAAAAAAAACGTTTATATTTTAAAAACTTTGAAAATTTTTAGTTAACATCGTGCGAATAATAATAAATGTAAGTGATAATTGTTATTTTTAAAATAAAAAATTAGACATAATTTTAGAAAATACATTTATTAGTCACAGGATAAGAACTTATTTGTTATTTTATACTTATTACATGGCTAAGATGATGTAATGTAAACAGTAAGTCAATAGAACAAAACGTGCATAGCTTGGTGTAGAGGGCTGCGGGCGTTGCCTTACATGATTTACTGATTTTATTGCTTTAAGGTATATAAATATATTTTTTATAAAATTTCATAAATTTTAGTAAAAGTTATTATAAAACTTGATAAATATAAAAATATAAACAAAAAGTATTAACAGTTAATAATGAAGCTGCGAGTTCCAACATAGATAATGGCAATACAAGATTATAAGGAAACTTTGAAATGAACCAAAGTTAAAAAATTCGAAGATAATATACAATGTACGTGTTTAATTAAACATAAATGTGTTCTAATAAATTGTACGTTATGGTTTAAGTATGAAGGGATTAGTGGGCATGTGTGTGTGGTGTGCTTGTGTGTGTGGCGTGTGGTGTATGTATTTCTAAATATAATAACAATAGGCATGGAGTAAATAACACTAAGTATATAATAAAAATTAAAACAAAATGTTTTAAAATTATACGTTATAGTGTGTGTGTGTGCTTGCGTGTGTGTGTGTGTTCTTGTGTGTTATGTGTTGTGTGTGTGGCGTGTGTGTATGTTGTTCTAAATATAATAACAGACAGCATTTGAAGTAATAACACTAGTATAATAATAGATAAATATATAGAATAATAAGAAATTTAATAAACATAAATATAAAAAATAGAAATAAAATAATATAATTGTATATAACAAAATTAAAAAACTTAGGCGTTAATAAATATATTTGAGTTAAGCAGTAAACAATCAGTTAAAGCAGTAACATGAGTTAAGCAGTAAAACATGAGTAAAGCAGTAAAACATGAGTTAAGCAGTAAAGCAGTAAAACAAGCAACTAGCCCTTTGTTGCTAGGTCACACCTCTATTGATTACTGATTTACTTCTTTAAGGTATTAATGTTAATAAATATATGAGTTAAAGCCAGTAAAACATATGATTAAAGCAGTAAACATGAGTTAAGCAGTATAACAGTTTTAAAACAAAAAGCATACTTAATTCCCCTTCTTGCTATGTACACCTACTATGATTTACTTTGATTTACTGTTTAAGGTATATAATGTTAATAATATATGAGTTTTAAAGCAGTAAAAATATGAGTTAAAGCAGAAAACATGAGTTAAGCAGTAACAGTTAAACAAACGCAGACTAGCCCTGTGTGTAGGTTCACACCTCATTTGATTTACTTATTTACTGCTTTAGTGTAATGTTAATAAATATATAAGTTAAAGCAGTAAACCATTGAGCATAGCAGTAAAACATGAGTTAAGCAGTAAAACAGTAAAACAAAAGCTTACTAATCCCCTTGTTGCTATGTAACCTCTATTGATTTACTGATTTACTGTTTTACAGCTTTAAGTTAATAAATATATGAGTTAAGCAGTAAAACAAGAGTTAAAGCAGTAAAACATGAGTCTAAAGCAGTAAAACAGTAGAACAAAAGCATACTAATCCTTTGTTGCTATGTAAACATCTCATTGATTTACTATTTACTGCTTTAAGGTATGTAATTTTAATAATATGTGAGTTAAAGCAGTAAACATATAAGTTAAAGCAGTAAAACATGAGTTAAAGCAGTAAGCAGTAAAACAAAAGCACTTACTAACCCCTTAATTTAGAACACCTCTATTGATTTATGATTTACTGCTTTAGGTATGTAATGTTAATGTTTTTAATAAAAATTTCGTACAATGTATAATAAAATGTTTATATATCAGACACTCTGTTTTTCTTCTACATACACTTTTTAAAAATTTATAAATTAAAAGTATTAAGTAAAATATAAAAGATAGTCTGTAATGAGTTACAGTTTAAGGTTCGCGAAAATGTTTTTAATTAAAAATGTTTAGTATGAAATAAAAAATGAATGACTCATAGTAAATATATATATATTTCATATTAGGAGGAATATTGCGCCTGCGGCGCACGCGCGTAAGCGGCTACGCGGGTATGGAAGCCTGCGGGCGACGCGGCGGCCGATACGCGGATAATATTGCGCTGCCGGGCGCACGCGCGGGACCACCTCGGGTGCCGCTTTGGCTGTTCTTAGCGCGGAGGCGCCACGCTGCGCCCTGTGTGGGTGCTTTTATCTAGGGGAGACATATATTAAACTTGTTCTTTAAGTAGGGTAGAGATGAGCCATCAAGATGACTTTCAATTCTAAGATGATCATCAATATAGATCGTATCAAGTGCACGTCATCAAAGATGAGTCATCAAAGATAACCTTCAAAGTTGAGCATCATCTGAGGCATTAATGCATGAGCATCAAAGTTTGAGGCATCAAAATATCGAGTGTGTGGAGTGTAAGTGTAAGTGCGTATAAGTGATGGTGTGAGTGTAAGTGTATATGTTTTAATGTAAGTGTCTTTGGAGAGTGTAAGTGCTTATAAGTGTCCTAGTGTGTAAAGTGTCATATCAGAATGTGTGTAGTAAGTTTATATGTATGTAGTGTAGGTGTGTGTGCACAGTAATATATATATATATTATATATTATTATATATATTTATATATATATATAATATATATATATTATTATATATATATAATAGTATATATATATATATAATATATACAATATATATATATATATATATGTATATATATATATATATATATATTATATATTTATATATTATAATATATATTATATATAATATATATAATATATATATATATATATATATAACTATATATATATATATATATATAATATATATATATATATATATATATATATATATATATACATATATATAGGCTATAAGTGGAAGAAAAATACCAGCTTGTAATATACACAAATCGATTCCTCATACCTTATAACTTAGGGGTAGACACCCATATTAGGCCATTCTAGGCTCAGAGGAGCTAGAAAAGGCTTGAAAAAGTGCACCAGTGGCCTACTGTGCACTCAGTTGGCACATATGTTGCACTCCACTAGCACTCATTGGCACTCATTGCACTCATTGGCATCATTGCACGCACCTTGGCACCTCACCTGGCACTCACCTGCACTCATCATTACTCATAGAACACTATTGAACATCACTAGATACTTCTTTCGGTGATTGGGAACCCTCAAATTTGACCACCATCAATAAATCTGAGCAATCAAAAAGCTACAAGGTCGAAACAAATACTCAATGTCAAATTGTACCCTGAATACAAAAGTTTAACCGAAAAATTTGGGGTTCTCCAAAATTGCCCCCTGGAGGATCAAAGGGTTTACGCGAAAAAATTAGGTTGCCAAAAAATTAGATGGCAAAAATTTGGGCCAAAATTGACCCATGAAGACCAAAGGTTGGCAGTGTGTTCTCTCTAGCTCTTATAAGTGTAAATGTACCCCAGTGTAAGTATCTATGGGCGAGTGTAAGTGTCATGGGTGTATGTATGTATAAGTGTAAGTGTGTGTGTGTGTGTGTGTGGTGTGAATTGGTGTGTGTTGTGTGGTGAATTGTACCCTGAATACAAAAAGGGCGTTGACCGAAAAATTTGGGTTCTCAAAAAATTTAGGGTCGCGCAACAAATTAGGTGTCCAAAAATTGCACCCATGGAGACCAAAGGGTTTGTAGGCTAGGTGTAGGTGTACGCTAGGGAAGCTGGGTGGAGGCTAGTTTTAGGTGTAGCTAGGTTAGCTTATGGGGTGTAGCTAGGTAGTAGTTACGCTAGGTGAAGGCTGCGGTGCGAGGCCTAGATATATGTTTACGCCAGTGAAGGCTGGGGGCTAAGTGTAGGTGTAGGCTAGGCTGAAGGCTGTTGGTGGAGCGCTAGGTTGTAGGCTAGCAAAAATCATAATAAGGGGGAGCTATTAAAGGGGACCCACTGAGGGGCAACAAATTGACCATGAAGACCAAAGGGCGTTGGTTGAGAAAATTCCGGTGGCAACACGTACACAACGTTGCTTACGCAACCGTTTGCGCAACCCTTCTTCGAAGGGTGCAAATTAGGGTTGCCAAAAAATTAGGTTGCCAAAAAATTAGGGTTGCCAAAAATAGGTTGCAAAAATTAGGTGCGGCCAATTGACCCATGAGACCAAAGCTTGCGTCGAAAAAAGTTAGGTTTGCCAAAAAAAAATTAGATTGCCAAAAATTAGGGTGGCCAAAATTGGCCCATGGAAGACCAAAGGTTGGTCCGAAAAAAATAGTGGGATCACGTTACAACCGGTGTGCTGCGCAACCGTTTGAAGCACCCTTCTTCGAAGGTTGCAAAAAATTAGGCGTTTTGCCAAAAATTAGGTTGCCAAAAAAGGTTTGGGTTCTCAAAAATTTGGGTTCTCAAAAAATTTGGGTTCTCAAAAAGTTAGGGTTCTCAAAAATTTAAGGGCAAAAATTCGCGGGTCAAAAAAGGTCAAGGCAGTAAAAAAATCCCTCCAATATGTTGTCCTTATTACAACACTAAAGGCAACCATTATGAGGCAGCTAAGCTTTGATATTACGCAACACATCTGGCGCGAAATCCTTTGGACCAATAGAAATTCGAATAATTAAAAAGTATCATATCATTTTCTATTACACAAAAGTTAAAAAAAAATTGACTGAATATTTCAATTGTTTTACTATTTTTATTACTGTTGTCTAGAAAATGTACTTCATTTATAAGGAACTTACAATAGACAATACGCATTATTCATCTTTTTGAAAGACTTTCTTATTGTTTATGACAATTAGTTTCTGATTTTCACATGTCCTTTAGAATCGTTTGAATATTATTTCAATTTATTATGCATTTCATTCAATCAATTATCAATATTAGTTTATCAGCTTAATATTTTATCAATATCTAAAATTATCAATCAAAATTAAATTTAACTTAAAAAGAATCCAAGTTAATAAAAACTATCCGGTATCTTGTTCAACAGTTTTTATTGCCAGTTGCCTCCATTTGAAAAAATAAAACTTCGTGGTTCCGGACGATTTCAAGCGGAATGTTTTTGGTGACAAACTGCATTCAGCAGTGAATATCCGCTGAAATAGCGGCTTCAAGATGCTCAGATATTCGAGGTAAATTTTTCTAAGAATTATTTTCTTCTCATAATCTCAGATTTCGTTGTAACCATTTCTCAAAAAAAAATGTAAGTTTGGAATAGCACGGAGGTCAAGCGGATTTTTTTTACACTATATATATATATATATATATATATATATAATAATATATATTTATATATATATATTATATATATATATAATATATTATATATTATATATCTTATATATATATATATATAATATATATAAATATATAATATTGACTTAGTTTATATATATATAAATATATATTATAATAATATATATATATATATATTATATATATATATTTTTATATATATATATAATATATATGTATATATTATAATATATATATATTTAATATATATATTAATATATTATATATATATATATATATATATATATTATATATAAATAATATATATATATAGTATCTCCAACATCGTATGGAAAATACTTTTCTGAACAGGTTTGATTAAACACTATTACATTTTGTAACAGTTAGTGTTAATTAAAGATGGATGGATGGTTTTTAATAGATAGATGATAGATAGATAGATAGATAGATAGATAGATAGATGAGTAGATACGATAATATATAGATAGATAGCATAGATAGATAATAGATAGATAATAGATAGATAGATAGATCAGATAGATAGATAGATAGACTATAAATAGATAGATAGATAATAGATAGATAGATGAGCATAGATAGATAGATAGATAATCATAGATAATGTCCTATCCTAATATTTATGGTCATGAAAACTTTTGACACTGAAACTTCAATCATGCTACTTTGGAGGGAAAAATCTTCAATGGTCCTTTTTTGTAAATATTTTTAAATTAGTAAATAGAAAGATATGATTTCTTCAAATTCAAGCTCAAACAAAGTGGATAAACTTATAAATACTTAATTATTGTTAAATTATTCTACCATCACATGCCCTAATAACCTAAAAGTTTGGAGTTTTTCACATTTTTCAATATGTCTTTATAGATTGAATTTCTTTGTCAGGATTCAAATTTCGAGTATCATTACCTTAGCACTTAAGATAAGTATTATGACCTTATTTGAAACTCGAGAGAGTATATAAGAATTGAAATGAAGTACTTTCTATACTCCATAATTCCATTTTTTAGATCTAGGAACTGATAATGATTGCCATAGTTCTTTTCCTTTTTTCGTTCTTGCCCATCCAAATTAGCATTAAAATTTATTTAAGACATGTAAATGTTAAATTTTGCTTCTTATGACGTGTTAAAATGAAAGCACAATGCATTTTAATAAACTACATAGTATGTAATGAAAAAGCAATGCTGATCTGATCGGTATCTTAGAAGACAGCATCTAAAGGTATTTTTTTTATGTATTTCTGAGTGAGAATAGACTTGAAGATTAATTTAAATATAAGATATCAGAACTATAATGATGATTATTTTTACACAAAATTGAAAGTTTTTGTTTTAAAGACTATTAGCTAATTATATAATAAAATCCATTAAGAAGACTTCGTCTAAGGTTATTGGTCTTAAAGATGAAATTTATGTACTAAACATAAGACTTAATATTAACAAAGACTCTTTAATATGTAAAGGAAATTGACTAGAGGAAAAAAAATTCAGTTTGCGTAACATCAAAATTTCCGGAGATTAAATAATTCTTTAGAAATTTTCTGGAACTGCAAGGCTCTTTTCGAAATTATTAAAAATTTTAAATTTGAAAATGTCGAAATTCAGATTTGTTAAAATTTTTAATAGGATAAAAAAATAAAAGAGAAATTAATATTGGTTTAGTTTCAATACATAACTTAATGAAAAATATCTCGG
>JABUQX010083912.1:2500-39787 GCA_015478945.1 Trachelipus rathkii | reverse complement strand
ATTAATTTCATGTGATTGTATTATATTGTAAATATGTAGTATTATATTTTAAAAATATGCATATGTTGTAAGCATATTTGAACTACTTTTTTTATGAAACTAATTTGTGTAAGATGTTGTGACATATAATTTTAAATGATTAAATTGGCTTTTTTAAAAATGTTTGTTTCCTTTTCCCTCTATAATATTACTATATATATTTTAATTATATATATAGTATATATATATTATATATATATATATATATATATATATATTAATTATTATTATATATATATATATATATATATAGTATTATAATATATTATATCAATGTATAGTATAGGTTTTCGATATAATCGCTAATATATATTATATAATCGGTAAGAGGTTTTAGATATAATTTTGGAGAAAATAATTCCATTTTATAAGAATTTATGCAATGTATTTATGCATATATTATATTAATGTTTTTTTTGTTTTATATTTGTTTCATACAGATCATCTAAACTTATAAGAGGGTCTATAGCTATATAGTAAGACTGAAACAGCCTTACAGTTATGGAGGCTTTTCAAGGTTCGCTTCAAAATTTCCTATATTAATTAAAAAGACTGAACATTATTTACAAGGGAGGATGTTATTACTTCTACATAACCTATACGGTAAAAAATTTCCAACACGAAAAACCATAGCCGCCACTTAGATAATGTCTGGCAACTTGATTACGAAATGATAAATATAAAGTTTACAAGAGGGGTATCAATACATTCTTTTTGTGATAGTTGTATATCAAGGTACTTATGGTTAAAGCTTTAAAATATAAAGTCAAAGGCTGTTGCTACAATAAGAAAAATTATAAATGAGGACAATAGATATCATAAAACGTTGGTGTGAGTTAATCATACAGAATTTTTAGGAAAGGTGTCAAGACAATAGTTACGGATGAATTTAACGAGCTGCATAAACTACTTTTGAAGTGGAGAAAGAGTACAAAAGATAACAAACAACGAATGCATAGGTATTTCACGAAATGAATACATTTAATATATAGAATATCTTGCAAGACTTTGGTTATTTTATAATGTCTTATCATTTGAACAATTAAGGAAGACCACTCTAGAGATGGTAAAAGCAAACTTCTTTACCTATCAAAAATGGGAAAAATTAAAAAATACACAGCATTAAGTACAGGTTATTGAGAGTGTCTAAGGTCAGATGAAAATTTCGAAAGGGTACGAAGCGGATGGCAAGAGAAGTTTTTAAAGTAGATACAATCAGAGAATTCCCAAGAACGGTAAAATATTCTATGGGATTTAGAGGGAAACAAATAAAAGGAGGTCTATAAGCAGGAAAATACAAGAAATAAAAGGTTTGAATCTAAGAGTCCGAGTATAAAATAGAAAAAAATATTTTTTATCTAAGGGAAAAGGTAACAATAAACAGTATCTTGTCAAAGGACTAGGTACCGCGAACTTTAATAGTCTATATATAAATGCTAGTGAATTAAGAAAACATTGATTCTGTTACTTGTACATGGGAGAGTGAGATTATTATCTATTTAACGGCTGCTATCGGCTTCTATGGATCTGTATCCGAAATAAAATATAGCTATAACATCCCAATTATTGAACACTATATTTTGATCGAGAAATATAGAAGCAGGATTAGATGAATAATTCTCGTGGCGATATAGAGAATTGCCTGTTCATATTGTTTTACGATATTTAGAAAATGTTGATAATGTTAAAATGTATTAAATTTAAATTTAATACCGACCCTCAAACGAGGTGACAAAGAATATTTCTTTGAAAGATATTTAACACGGTCACTATTAATCGTTACTGATGTGTTCATAGACTTAAAACAGAAAATTTGAAGAGTCAAATATGTAAAGATTAGTTTTTCTTGTTTAATAAAAACCAGTTAACGAAGATAATCGTGTTAAATCACATTAAATCGCAGAATGAGCATGTGAACCTGAAAAGATATAAGTTATTTTATGTTCTCCGCGCTCAGGTGTTTCGTAATTGTATTACTTCAGATGTATACAAAATCGGGAAATAATCTTAAACATTCTAAGGATCTATGCGTAGTATTACCCGATGGAAGAGATATGTCTCAAAAATACACAAAGTTCATTACTTTGTATTGCTTGCCTACTAAGATGTTTCAGATCAAGGTAATTGGTTATGTTTATAAGATATGAGACCTATCAGTAGTAGGGGAATACTAACGCTCTTTGTTAAGAGTTAGTTCATTCCTAAAGGACGTAAGTATATAAGCTTTCCTAATGTTCACTACTTACCTATGATCATCGATCTCAGTTCTGGTGTATTTTTATAAGGACGTCGAAGGCAGAACCAATACCCATCACAAATGGGACAGCAGTGTGAATTGTAAAGTTCACATAAAAGAAGCTCGGTAAAAAATAATATGGAAGAGAAAGAGCTTCAGGATTCAGAATGCAGAGGTGGATGGTTAGGTGCATTTTTTGCTTGTTATTTCGGTAGACTATTTCCCTGTTACATCAGGAGGTAAATCTTCTAAACGGCCAGAAAGGAATAAATGCACAATCAGGATATATATTGGGTGTCGACCCTCGGAGTGATTGGTAAAAACGCCGCAAGCTGAATTTTTCAGATATGGAAATGTTGACGATGGCTTTCAACGAAAAATACGACGCAGATGACGGAGGTGTGTTTAGAAGTGAAAGAGGATGTGTAGAAAAAAGAGACGAATAAACAAAAAGGAAATAAAAGAAAAAAAACGGTAGCAAGGAAACGTTTATGATAAAAAGACGTTGGAAAATATTTTGCAAAGTAAGATAAGGGTTATTTTTTTTTACTACATATATATATATGTCTCGTAACTTTGTTCTTATAAGGTATATAGGTATGCACCTAAAGAATATTTTCATTAAAAGTTTAGCCTTAGAGTCGATAGATGCAGTTCTTACACCCCTCTAGCAGATGCTTGCAATGAGTGAATTGTGATCTCTTTTTTCCGTAAATCCTACGCAGACATCGATCTTAGAAATAATCTTTAATACGTCATAAACTCCTCACGACTGTCACAAATACAGATGGACTCTCGAATTCAAATCCTTGAATTCAGATCATACTATTGACCATCGAATGTGTCTTTTTTATATCTGAAGGTTAAATGGTAATGAGATGATCGATCTCACTTCTGGAGGAACAGAACAGTTACTAGTATCCTGTTTCACACTTTTTGATTCTCATGCTTAAGACAATTTGAAGTGTTATTTAAGAGACTCCTAGAGAGCATGCAGCCAGTTAACCATACCGAAGCTATATAGAATATACTGTACTATTATCGGATGTTGTTAAACAATCCTCATTTACAATCAAAGCGTACTACAATAATTTAAAAAGATGAATCTAAGTTATAGTAGATGATTTTAGTAAAAATGTCAACGCATAGATATGAATGATGTCATTGGCGTGGTAGAACGGTGCTTATTCTCCTTCTAAGAAAATTATTCTACATCTGTGGACACTCGTATAGTTAACTATAGTTCTAATCCGTCAATTTTGCCCTTATGTTTCAATCATATCTTGCGAACGACTGCTTCACTAATCTATGTTTCAAATATGTACTTCGTATCTGTCTATGTATTAAGAAATATTAGTCTCCCAGTAACAATTAGAGATTTGAGAAAGCTCTTTTTAAACGTACGGCTTAAATATCGTATAAGACGTGTAGGAAACTAACAATTTTAACATTTAGCTCAGGGATTATCGGTAATAGATCTTGCGCAACGTTTTATAGGTATGTCTACTCAAAAGGTCATTGTAGCAGATTTGTAGGCCATTCGCCTTTATAGGCATGTACGTAAAAATCCATTCAAGTTTTAAACCTTATGGTCGTTAGAGGATACAAATCTCAAGTTAAGGCAAGGCCATGGGAAGCCCTATAAAGAAGAATATCCCCTCGAGATTCTTCCATTGTGTGACCCGACCTTTCCTCGAGTTGTTCTCCACACGGGTGGGCTCTGATTGAACAGGAATATCAATCTCAGTCCATATCGCTACATACACACTGTATGCTTACGGATTAGTCAGCAGATCTAATTGCGACAGCAAGGCCGGACATAAAATTAGTTCGAAAGACATGATATCAAATTGAATTTCACAGCATCTCTCACATTACCTATTTCAGTCGTAGTCTATATGGAATATCAAGAGTTAGTAGAATAATAGAATATCTTACCTTTTCGTCAACAATGCTGAAATATGAAAACGAAATAAAAATTTTCTTACTCAAGAAAGCTGTCAGAGGAGTTTACGCTTATATGAACCTTCCAGTTGTAAATAATTGGAAATGAAAAGCATCAATTTCCTCAAACAGTCAGAGAGAAGTCTAGATACGGACATGGTCACATTTAAATATGAACTGTGTATTTTATTTCATCGACTCATTGGCTATCAAGAATTTAATAAAACGATGACACTATTTATCAATTTTTTAAATATAAACAAAGCATATACGTTTAAAATGTTATGTAATCCTATTCAACCAATTAATTCAGACATATTTAAAATTATTCATATATTTTTAAACCTTGAAGATGTTCCGTTTCAATGAATATTCGCTTTCCATAAAATTTATTTTTTGAAATGGATGATCGTTGTTTATATAATGATATGTTTTTAAGATATTTAATTTTTAATGATAATAATATTATTTGTGCATATATATATATTTCTGTGACAGTGTAATATAAGAAAACGCTCGTGGCCAGGAGTAGTTCGCTCTCATACGAGTAGTACAGGTGGTTCAAATCCTCGGCCGTAAACAGTTGGTATTTAATTGTACCGGGCCAGAATTAAAACTTGAAGCTTGCTACACGAGGTGTCGCTGTGATTTGTGTATAGCCGCCTTAAAGATCTATTCGTGTCCCCCTGTTACCTGCATAGGATAAAAGCACCGGTTAAAAGTTAGTTTTGTTTTTTTTTTTTTTTTTTTTTCTATATAATAATATAGTATATAAATATTATCATATATATATTATAAATAAATATTATATTATTATGTTATTATATATTAAACCTATGTTAAATTTATATATATATTATATAGGATAATTATTAACTTAATATAATGATATAATAATTATAATTGTATATTATGTATATTATGTATAGTATATTCAGACTATATATCGATTATTCTATAAAGTAAGGCAGGAGTGATGAGCTATTGAGAAAATGACTCGTCGACCTTTTTGACCTAGTTTGCATGACGCACCCTTTCTGACTCGAATTTTTTTACCTGACCTTGACTTTTTGGCGTTTACCTTTTTGGGCTTGACCTTTTTGTCGACAACCTTTGTCTTCCATGGTGTCAATATTTGCCAATTACTACCCTTGTCCTTTTTAGGGGAGTCATTTTTTTGAGACCCTAATTTTTTTGAGACCCTACTTTTTTGAGAACCCTATTTTGAGAACCCTATTTTTTGGCAAACCAATTTTTTCGGCAACCCTGATATTATTGGCCCTAATTTTTCGGGACAACCCTAATTTATGCACCGCTTGCGAAGAAAGGGTTCGCTTATATTGTTAAGCTGTAAAAGAGGACGATTGTTGTTTCTTTTTCTTACAAGATGTGACGCTTATTTTTCCAATTACCATACTTCTTAAGACGTGGACAATTTTTTGCAACGTATTTATGGAACCTTTAGGGCGTTAGCTCCTTTTTGATTCGTTACCTGTCTGACCAGTTGATACTTTTTAGCCTGACTTTGCCAGTATATACCGGGTTCATTTGTAGCCACAGGTAATTTTTGATCTCCGTGCCGCGTAATTGTTGGCCAGCTGGTATTTGTCAGACTACCTTTGGTTCTTCATCTCATGGTCAGATTTACCCTAATCGTAATTTCTTTGGTTACCACTTGTTGTCTCTCATGGTACGAATTTTTTGCACCTTCTGGTAATTTTTGGCCTTCCTTAGGCGACGTAGCCTAATGGTGGAGTCTTTACCTGTTTGAACTATCGATATTTCGCTTTTACCTGCATGTTGTGATACGGGTTCATAATTTCACGAACAAGTATCTTTTTGTGCCTCCTTCTTTAGGGATACTTTAGCCTCGCGTGTTTTTGATGTCTTTTACCTGTTGACCATGAATTAGCCTTGACCTTACCAGTATACCATGGGTCTTTTGACAACAAAACGCTAACTTGATGCTTTGTAATGGTGTCCTACGATTCACCGTAGAGGTGATAGCTAGCTTTTATTTTTTTGTCAGCTGTTTATGATTATTAGTATGAGTGCCATGTGAGGCCAGGTGTGGTGTTCCAATGTGGTTGCCAGGTGCCAATGAGGTGCCAAGTGGGTGCCATCGTGTAGTGTGGCAAGTGAGTGCCACATAGTGCCAGGGAGTGCTCCCACATCAGTGCCTCATATGTGATGCATCTTTTTTTTTAAGCCGTTTTAGCTCCCTGTAGCCCTGAAGCGCTAAATAATGCGGTGTCTACCTATGTAATAAAGGTATGAGGAATTCGTATGCTGTATTTTCATCTGTAGTATGCTCCTTCAACTATGAATTAGTATTTTTCTAACACTTATAGCATAGCAAATATATATCTAAAGAGCTACACAATTGAGACAGTGACCGCAAACGTTTCAGAGTCCGCAGTCCGCGGTCAGCCCTCGCGAAACGCTTCGCCGCGTGCGCCCGCAGGAGCAATAAAAACCGGCGCGCGTGCGCCCGCAGGCGCCAATATTTTTCCGCTAACCGTCGCCGCGTGCCGCCCGCGGCCGAGTCCCGCGTCCCGCCGCCGCTATGCGTCACGCGTACGCAAAAAGTTCCCGTCTGCGAACGTAAAAATAGTATTCAATTAAATATTTCAAAAGTAATTCTTTTCTAAATATACTATATGAGTATCTTTTTACGAGTACACTATTTACGAAAATTTTACTTAAACACTATTATGACTTTAATACTTATAAGCAGTAAAGCAGTAAAACAAAAGAGGTTATTAGCCTCACATAGGGAATTAGTATGTTTGTTTGACTAGCTTACGTGCTTTAAACCTACTGCGTTTAGCCTTAACTCTCTGCTTTACTGCTTAACTATTCTGCTTTAATTATTAACATCGGCGTTATGCTAACATTGCTGCTTTACGTGCTTTAACTCTCTGCTTTACTGCGTTAACTCTTCTGCTTTACTGCTTTAACTTTTGCTTACTGCTTCTTTAACTTTTGATTTACTGCTGTTAACTCTCTTGCTTTACTCTTTAACTCATATAGTCGATTACATACCTTAAAGCAGTTAAACAGTATATATTCAATATAGGTGTTATCAACACCTGGGATAGTATTGCTTTTGTTTACTGCTTTACTGCTGTTAACTTTCTGTTACTGCCTTTAACTTTCTGGCTTTCTGCTTTAACTTTCCTGCTTACTGTTTAACTCATATACTTTATTACATTAGTATCTTTTATATTTTTATTTTGTTATTACTTATTTTGTATTTCTTTTTTTTTTTTGTATTAATACTTTTTATTTTTATTGTATGAAGAATAAAAACACAGAGTTTTTGTATCAAACCATTTTATTTAATAATAATTTATCTTTCATTTTTGATTAAAAATATTAACTTTTAATTAAATTTCAAATCATTATTTCATTATCTACTGAAGGAGTATGGATGTGGAGTAAATTTATCGTTCGGATGTCCGCTACATGATCTTGTAGCTGGGCAAGGATGTGGGTAAACCTTTTCCTTATTAGAATATTATTAAGGAAATGGAGTATTTTGAACAACCTTGTCACAATAATATCCTGTAATATTGTATAAAAAAAAAATTAAAAGTTAACTTTTAGATGTGAATTAAATTCAAGGATGAACTCTAGCATATTAGATTCGACTGGACATTATACAGGCACAAAAGTATGATGTAATTAGGATATAGTTTAATGAACAAATTGAATTTGGAATAGCATTCACCGTTTATTCTCACCATCTAAATATCTCGTGTATTATTCATTACGCAGAATATTTCATCAAAGCAAGCATTGCGAAGTGTTTCTTTAACAACGAGTATTACTGTTGTTTGGCCATGAGAAGAGACATGAGTCAAATTAATGTATTGAACTCAAATGTTCCTCTTCACTAAAGCGTTCTAAACAGTACACAAAGAAGTCACATCGAAGCCCCACGGTTATTTGATGTGTGAATTCCAAAAACACGCACAGAGCTGCGTACCAACATTCTGCCCTATGATATAGAAACTGTATACATAACACTGGAATAATGAGTTGCTCCTAGTTGCAAAAGATATTTACCTCTTTATTAAATATTTAAAGCTGAACCTTATGAAAAAGTAAAACTAATTAGTGAGAATGAAGAAATAGTTATCCAGTGGTATGTGAAGTCTGTTTAAATTCTATAAAGGAATGTTGTTTAACCAGGTCTCAGAGGTAAGCTACGGCGTGTATAGACATCATTAAAAACTCTCCCTCAACATTAAAATCTGAAAAATAAAAGAAGTTACTACAGAGAGGAGAAGGAGTATTCCTGCCATTATCTTCTCCGTTATAGCTCCCCTGATAACTAAGTGGTTGGCCCATAATGAGAAGGTTGCTGTATTCCATATATGGGAAAATGAAGTATAATAATACAGCCTCTGTACAGAATTCAGTTCCACAGATTCATCCACAACCTCAATATGGCCAGTTATTGCTGCACACGCGCCAAATCACAATCACAGTTTCATCTTCACACCCCCATACACGCGATATTGCGCACACATGTTGAAACATTCTTCACATAGCCTGACCAGTACGCCAGTCCAGTGAATCACTTATATTCTGAACACTCGATTACTTTTAGCAGCCTTACTCCTATTATAATGATCCTAAAGTGAACAGAATTAAGCCACCAATATGAGAAAGAGTGTAGGATATTAAACTTCCAGACATTAGTATATCCATGAGAAACGCATTCTTATACCAGGAGGCTATACAAAATTGATAGATCTTAAAAAGACCTTGCACTAAATCCAACCCTACGAAACCGCTAACCGATTGATGTAGATATACTATGAGAGTAAATTGAAGTGAAAAATGAAGATAATTTTAAAAATATCCTAGAGAGAGCTTACCTATTAGAGTGCGTAATTCAGGAATAGTTTATATAATATTTTAAAAGACCATTACTTTATATGAAGCAGGGCAGTCGATTGAGAATGAAATAGTTAAGTCAAATCATTGTGGATTTGATTGTGATCTTTCACGTAGACTGACAGGAAAGCCCTGTAAAGGATGAATGAGACAACAAAGAACTTCAGACTATTTAATTGTCCAGAAGTTTAATCTTAAACAACGCGCTGATTAGCAGACTTACGATAATACCCCGTTGACGCCAGACCTTGATTCAATTCCATCAGGCCACTTCTTACGATTCAGAATTTAACGTGTTTACCAGAGGACGAATAGAAAACACCTATTAGCATAGTTGGATTAACGTAAATTATAGCATTATCAGTATATAGTTTATTTAGCTGTAATGTTGTGTAATAATTAATATGATTATTTTAAACCTGTTTCTCGATTTCTTATCCTTTTGGACTAATATCACATTTTTGTGACAATATGTATTTAATATATATATTTATATTATTATAGTATACTACTAATATATTATTATATATATTATATATATTATTATATAATATACCTTACAAGTGTCAGTAGAGCAACATGGAGCGGAGAGGTAGTTGATAGAGTATTACTTCAATTGAGGGAGACAATAGTTTTGGGGTCACTAGGTTTGCTTTAGGTATCCTAAATATGAGAAAAAGAGTAAACAATTAGAGGGTAAGAGGCATTTACTCTACAGTAATGTAAGAAAAAAATTTCTACACGGAAACCAATCGTCGAAGTACGACAGTGTATGGAGTTAGATTATCGAAATGATTAAATACACTTTTAGTTTTATATGCAGGCTTTTACATGACACCATCATGTTTCTACAATTGACGGTTATACTCTAGACTTGTGGTTGTCATATGTTAGGCACAATTAAGATAAAGAAAGATCAGCTAAGTGCCACTGTCAGTACTTGAAATTATAGAGACTGAAATATAACACCTAAATATTTGACGATTCAGAATGGAGCAAGCGAGAGTTTCAGACGGATTGGGTTGGTATAGCTATTACAATAACATTTTCCGTTAACACAAGCAGCAATAGTTAGAAAAGAGCCACGTACTATTAAGACGGCATAGGTACTTTACTAAATGATAGTTTAAATATATGAGATACTGCGAATTGGCTGATTCTTTAACAGATCTTTACCAAGAACTATAAAGACAACACTTTAGAAATGTCAAAAATAGGTTTTCCATTTGGGTGAAAAAGAAAACAAATATAAGAATATTCGGAATAAGGTGAACATTAATGTAAGAGTTTCTCGAACAGAAGAAGGTTAGAAAAAAGATTTAATGGTTGGAATACGGAAGTTTTTTAAATCCACAAAATCCAACATTCGTGCGTGATAGTTAAAGTTATATATATCTGGAAGATTTAATGGTGAAAAAAAAAAGGACGGATTTATATAAACAGAAATACAAAGTAGGTTCAATCCTGTAACTCGGAATATAAAAATTTGAAAATATTAGCTACGAGAGGTAAGGAAATAAGATGTTATGTGAAATGAGGGGATTCTGCAAGTTAATACTTTATATAAAGCAAAGTGAGTTAAATCATTAAATCAGTTGTCCTTATAATCATGGAGAGGTAGATCACTTTTTATACTCTGCTCTTCAGTTCGTGATTACTCTGATAATAAACTCTAGATTTTATACAACTGTGCTAATGAAATCCTATACAACTTGAAGAGAGCATCGAAGAGGATTATGTGAAATGATATAAATACGACATAAAAATTTACCTACAATCATTTTGGAGTGGTGATACGAAGTTAGAATGTGTTGAACTATTTACAGTAAAAGTACTCGTGATTGCCTAGGTTACAGATTGGTACAAAAGAATATTCTTTGAAGAATTTACTTGCGGAGGTCATATTTTAAATCGGCGCCTGATATTTTTAGTCATTATAAACGGTCTCTTTGATCATGAATATATGTGTAGGATTGGTATACAAAAACTTGAATGTACCTATGAAAATACAATAATAATATCTTAGTTCAAAAGTAAATGTAAAATACGAGCCTTGAAGTATTTTTCTCAGACGTTCGCAATGGACGCGTAAACAATTTCGTAGGGACTGATGCTGGAGTTGTATACTTCATGATATTCCCAATGTTGAGAGGCTATACATCTTGGAAAGAATAACCGCATGACTCCACATGAAAAAAGATGAGCAGATCGAGTACGATTATAAGTACCCATCCGAGATGCTCATCATCCGTATGGCTATATGTATATACAAATATAATTATCATCATATGTAGGTAATATAAACTCCTTTATTAAGTAGAATATCTTCCAAAGAGATAAAGTTATAACATTCCTAGAAGTTCATTATCTACTTGATAGATCATTTTGACTTTCGTGCATATAAAAGATGTTAGAAGAAATACTTTTCCTTCATACGTGGCATTGTTATGCAAAGTTCATATTTGAAAGAAACAGCAAGTTAATTCAGGATAAATGAATATAATATAAGAGGTGTAGTCAGTTATATTTTTCATTCTTGAATTACTTCGCAGTGTAAAATAATTAAGAAATAATGGACGAAGAAAGGGTATTCAAGGGAACAAAAATGCAGAGGGGTATTGGGTCTGGGTGATTTTGCAAGCTATGGAGAAGTGCAAGGCCTCTACTCAGGAGAGGGGGGAATATATAGGTAAAAAAAGCTATAAGAACAGGTTTGCATAATATTCAAGATATTGCTGCAGGAAATAACTCGTACAGCATTAAAAAGACGTATAGCCCTATATGTTTCGATTTAGATGTGGATGATTGTTAAGGCGTAAATAGGAGTAGATGTCAGTTACAGGTCGAGGATTCAAAAGATTGTCATAAAGAAGAAAGATTACGGAAAAAAACTTTAAAGGAAAAAAGTGTATTTACGTAATTTGCTATTTATTACTAATATAATTTTTACGAAGGTGTGTATTACTGATAGATAAGTAAGTTTTTCATGAAATGTTCATATCGGCCAGCGCTCGCATGCAAATCATTTCCTTCATCTTCTTAGTCCTGCAATTTGTGTAGAGGAAATGATCTTCTTTTCAATGAACACATACACAGACCCACCCGCGGATTAGAAGATTTAGCCGAGCTCCAACTTATCAGTATTATCCTCTGCATTCAATTACCAATACGATTTCTCTAAGAGTTCATATTCCAAGTACTTCGATCAGTTTCTAAACCATCTAATGTTTTTATATGTTTAAAACGGAATTCAACAAACCTGACTGGTACAGATTTCCTAAGGCGTGAGCCGACATATAGTATATCGAATTCAAATTCCTGTAACATGTTCACACACTTGAAGTCTTCTTAACGGCATTACTAAGGGCGCAAGCGGCTATAATCCTCACTAAGAAGCCTTTAGAGCATTTGTTAAATTATTCAGACGATGATAAACGTCTTAATCTCAAATCAGTGTTTTTATAGTTTCAAAGTGAAGCTGACAGTATATAATAAGAGGCAGAGTCTAAATAATACTTATGAATTTTAGGGATAAAATGGCGATATCTTCTCTCAAGAAAGAGTCATTCTACCATTGTATACTAGAATCTTATCACGTTCAAATCTAAAATTCTCTATAAAATAAAAGTAACTGCTGCACGATCTGGTATGCCGAACCTGTTTTCAAACTGTTGGGGGCTTATCTCTATGTCAGAAGTTGAATTATACACAGCGTCATTTGGAAATTGAAAATTCGCTTTGAATACTACAGCAAAGTACCCTATTAGAGAGTTGAAACCCAAGATTTAATTTCACTCAGGGTACGAAGTAATCAATATCCCAACATTGTGAACGAACTTTACCAAGAAAGTAATATAGGGATTGTGGAACATGACGCTTACTCTGGGGAATTATAAAAAATCGCCCGATAAATTCCACACCTTTTCGGCTTAGAATGTATCAGTTTACATGTTAAGGACTTCCTCACGGGACTGATTATGAAATGTTATACAACGGACCTTATTTCTCTCTGTACTCTCCTTTTTACTACCATTTAAGAGCTATACTGTATCATATTAAATGATGAGTGACAGGGCTTAAATTCTGTGAAGAATACGCAAGAATAGTCAAGTTTATATGCCTATGAATACTCACAGCTGACACTTTAGTTGTAATGCTATCATTTAACATTTTAGAAAGGGTACCTTAGGAAATTAGGCCTCTTCCATTTTGCGTAGTTCTACACTCGCCCCATCAACTGTAGTGGTTACTATCTCTGAGCCATCCTCCAAATATTGAAATTGCAGAGACGCAACTGTACTTTTGAATTATTAAAGAGAATGAAGAGAATAAATCGGTACTGTTTAAAAATATAACTCAGCTTTGTAGGGAGGTTCGACATTAACGAATAACTCTGGTAAAGTTGGAGAAGTGATACCTGCTTGATATTAATATATTGCCTCGTCACATCACTTCAACAGTACATTGGATTTCCTTTTGGGCAAAAAACGATGCTTGTTCACATAATTGATCTTTGACTTAAAATTTGATTGAATAATCATTTATCACCTTTTTTTTTCAAATTAATATGTAAGGTGTAAAAACTATGTATCTTACCTGATTCACCCTATATTCTAATGTGTGTGGAGTCTATTGTTTTTATTCATATTGCTTTAATAATTACAATTCATTTTTAGAGCAGCTCTTATTTGCTAAAAATTTGTTATGGTCAATGATTATAGTTTCCTTAATTAATATAAATGCTTAAATCTGATTAATAATGGTTGTAACACTTAAAAATTCGTATTATATGTAAAAGTTTTTTTAAAAATTATCGTACAATTTATTAACATAAAAATGATTATATTATAACAGAAATAATGTTGTGTTTTTATTCTTCAATTACAAATAAAAAATAAAAAGTTTAAACAAAAATAAAAATAGAAATAATAAATAAAAAGTAATAAAACAACAATAAAAATAATAAAAGGAACAAATGTAATAAATATTTGAAGTTTGACTAAACTTGTACACAGTTATAAGCGAAAGTAAGAAGTTAAAGCAGAAATTAAAGCAGTAAAGCAGTAAAACGAAAAAGCATACTATTCCCCTAGGTGTTAGGTAACAACTCTATGAATTTACTGATTAATGCTTTAAGTTATGTAAGTATATGAGCTTAAGACGTAAGCAGAGATTAGCCAGAGCGAAAGTTAAAGCAGAGAAGCAGAAGTTTAAAGCACGTAAGCAGAGATAAGCAGTAAAGCAGAGAGTAAGCCGTAAAGCAGGATGTTTAAAGCAGTATAAAGCGAATGTTTAAGCAGTAAGAGGATGTTAAAGCAGTAGCAGAGAGTAAGCAGTAGGCAGAGATTTAAAGCAGTAGCAGTAAACAAAGATCTAAATCCCCTATGTTTTAGGTATAACACCCTTTGTTATATGCTTTACTGGCTTAAGTATGTAAAGTATATTGTTTTTATAAAATTGTCAATTGTATAAAATGAATGTACTCTAGTAATATTGAAGAAATTCTTGAATAGTTTACAGTTGATATATATTTTCGTTCGGCGGGCATTTGCGTCTGCATGCGGACAGCACGCGGCGGCGGGTACGCGGGTATATGGCGCCTGCGGGCGACGGTTACGCGGAAATATGCGCCTGCGGGCGCACGCGGCGGCGCTTACGCGGAAATATTGCGCCTACGCGGCGGTTTCGCGGAGGGGCTGACCTACGGAAGCCGACTCTGAAACGTTTGCGTCACTGTCTCAATGTGTAGCTCTTTAGATATATATTCTGCTATGCTATAAGTGTTATAAAAATACTAATCATAGTAGGAGCATTCTAGCGGATTGTAATATACACCATTTCTATTCCTATTGGTAATAACATAAGGGTAGACACCTATATTAGGACTATTCTAGGTCAGGGGAGGCTAGAAAAGCTTGAAAAAAGTGGCCTCAGTTGGCACTATGTGCACTCACTTGCACTGTGGCACCACTTGGCACTCGTTGCATCACTTGGCCATCATTGGCATTCATTTGGCATCATTGGACTCCTTGGATACAACGACTCACTGGCACTCATCTATACTATAGAACCATAATAGGAACATCGACTAGTACTGCTTACGTGATTGAGGAACCATCAACCCATCAGTTAGCGGGTCAAAAATGACCATGGTATATGGAAGGTCAAAGGAAAATATCATGGCTCAAACAAGGTGATACAAGACATCAAAACGAGGCTACAGTCCTAAAGGAAGACAAAAAATCCGTGGGCAAATTGGACCAACGGTATATGGCGGGTAAAGCATATCATGGTCAAAATGGTAAGGACATCAAAAAATAGGGGGCTAAGTCCCTAAGGAAGGACAAAAAATTACCGTGGGCAAAAAATGACACATGGAAGAAAGGACAAAAAATACCGTGGGTCAAAATTGACCCATGTATATACCAAGGTTGTTCGAAAAGTACGTGAGCCGAATTGACCCACGGATGACCAAAAATTACCGTGGGCTAAAAATGACCCATGGTATATGGCAGGCAAGCTCTAAATATCATGTCAAACAAAGGTAACGACATCAAAAGCGCTAAGCCCCAAAGGATACCAAAATTACCGTGGCAAAATGCACGGTCGAAAAAATTATGGGCGTAAAATCAGGGCGTAATAGTTACAAGGTGCTACCCGCAACCTTTGGCGCACCCTTTTTCGCAAGGGCTAAAAAATTAGGGGTGCAAAAAGAAATAGGGGCCAAAATCAGGTGCGAAAAAAATTGGGGTTTGCCAAAATAGGGTTCTTAAAATCTAGGGATTCTCAAAAAATTAGGTCTCAAAAATTAGGTTCTCAAAATAATCGACTTCCCTAAAAGACAAAGTAGGTTAAAAATTTGGGCCCGAGAATTGACCATGGAAGACAAAGGGCTTGGACGAAAAAAAGGTCAAGCCAAAAGGTAAAACGCAAAAAGGTAAGGTCAGTAAAAATTCGATCTCGAAAAGCCGCGCAGAAAGGTCAAAAAAGGTAGCGGTCATTTTCGTCCGAAATGTCTCCTATACTTATATATATAATATATATTATATAGTATATTTTATTATATATATTATATTTTTTTTTTTTTTTTTTTTATATATATATATATATATTATTATATAAAGATAACTATTTGTTTACGTATAAAAGTATATCATATAATTAATATATATTTATATATAATATAATATATATATAATATATATAAATTATAATTATATATACTATATATAATATATATATATATATATATAATATATATATATAATATATATATATTATATATAATAAATTAAATAGATTATAATATATAATAATTATATTAACATATATATCTTTTAGTATTATTCTTATTGTAGAGTGTATATATATAATACTATATAATAATATATATATATTAATATATATTATACTATATAGTAATATTTCGTTTCGTTTTCATTTCTATTATAAGGCTTATTGTAACCGTTTGTCATTTTATTGTATGTAGCAATAATAAAGAATTTGTTTTCAATACTGTACCTTTTTTTCTTTTTTTTTTTTTTTTTTTTTTTTTTCTAAATTTTTTTTTTTTTTTTCTAAAAATTTTTTTTTTTTTTTTTTTTTTTTCTAAACATTTCTTTTTTTTTTTCTAATTTTTTTTTTATTTTTTTTTTCTCCTAAGTAAAAATATATTTTATTTAACTAATGAAAATAAATAATATTAAGGACGAAAGCACACAGCTTAGTAAAACCAAAGGGTATGTTATTGCTCTATTGAGAGCAATCCTCTCACGGAGTGTGTGAAAAATATTCATGGAAATTGTACATTTTCATTCATATAAATATTAACACAGTAAAAATAATGAGTTTACAGCTAAAAAATTTTGACTACAATATTCAATATAGATCATCGCCAGCACATGACACCAACGCGCTCAGTATATGAATCCAGGTATAAAATTTTATCAGTATTTGAAGTATGGCGTTCTTACGTACTTAGTCAACACGTATTGTGTATTGTGTACTCCAGTATTTGCTAGTAACCTAGTCGTATAATAGTATTGATTATTATTGTTTTAAATAACTCCGTTTAGTAACTTAAAGTGAAAGATAACATAAAGTGTCTTTTTTTTTAATTATATAATTAAATTGATACGGCAGTTTCAAAAGGTATGCCAACTTCGATCACAGATTCTTTAGACGTAAAGTCTAAATTGTATAAGTTTAGTTAATTTAAAGTAAGTATTAACAGGTCCTTTGAAAAAAATGAGAGGAAACCCTTTCAAAAACCTTTGGAAATTCCTTCCTGAATAATTAATCAATTCATTTTCATAATAACTGTCTTATTAATGATAGATTAAGTATTATCTTTCTCAAAAGAGATTAGGAAGCCTTCATCGTTACTCACTCTAATATAATGAACTTCGAATTTCGTCACCGGATAGACATTATAAGGTAAGGTAGGGGTTAAGTTATCTATTTTAAGTTATATTACTTAACGTGTAAATAAAAAGAAATAGTTTGGTGGCGTCAGAGCTTTCTATCGAAATTAATGCAAAAATAGAATTTGATAAAATTGAAAGGTTTGCGATTGATGCGATCGCTTTTACTAATTGTAAAAGGTGACTTCAACCTTAGACATTGAAATTTTGTTATTAAAAACACCTTAACTTCTTTAACATTTCTTCAATGCATAATAATGGACCAGGTGTGTAATTTTCCATATTTGGGGATAAAGGAAGACGTGAAAATTAATAAAAATTAAACTTGTGTAGAAATTTAAAAGTTATTAATTAGATTTCTGCGCATGCGTTATATGTGGCGCAATAAATTAAATCACGTGTTCAAAATGGTAGGGAATTCCATTGGTATTGAAAGGTTTTTGTAAATAGTCTTTTTATAGTAATAGGATAATCGATTTTAATATTGCTATATTTTTTCATTAATATTATAATATACTTAATAATCATTCTTCCAAATAGTTCGATATTTTGAGATATCGATTATAATATCATAGTTTAGATGAGCGATTTTTTTTTATAATTTGGATTGAAATATCATTACTTTAATTATCGATATAAATCAGTTTTTTGTGTGTCATTGTGTTACTTATTATGTAACTTATTTTTACCGCGTTATTGAAGAGTTATAATAATGTATAATTATTTCTAATAATTATGTTAGTAATATAATAAAATGAGGTTGTTTCCATTTTACTTGAAAAGTTTGTAGATTTAATGAAATGAGAAAGTTTATTTAAATGAAATATATTGTAGCCCTAGGACCGAAATTCAATTTATGATAAAAGTTTTTTGAAAGCCTAGAAAAGGGTTGATATAGTTTTTTATTCATATTGGCTGACAAATATCAGGCAGGTATATTTATAAGCAAATATTTTAGAATTAAGCATTTTTGAACAAAATGGACAAATTTATCAAATTTAAAAAGTTGGGACTAATATAAAGACCTCGCCTTACTGAAAATAATAAATAAATTAAATGAATTGAAAACTAATGACAGTTTGGGTATTATTTTTTTAAATTGGTCAAATAAATGAAATAATAATATTGATGGATTTCAAAGAAATTGATGAAGGCATGATTGATGTATTGATGGAATCTGAGCTTGAAGCCTAAATATGGACTCTGAAATAGAAAAGTCAAGTGATTATATTTAGAATTGAATTAATTAAGTTTTTAATGAATTTATTTTAAGTAAAGAGATTGCTAAACAGAACCTAATATTTCTGATGTTTTTATGAAGCCTTAAAATAACATTTTGATCACACTACTAATGTAAAATTGCCCACAATGAGTTGTTCTATTTTTCGGGATATTTTAATAAAATTAGTTTTCAAAGTTTTTTTAATCAGTTTAATGCATATGGAAATAACCCTAAACTTAATGATTCTGTTAAATTTATGTACCTTTTAAGTTTTTTTGAGGAGATATGCCTTTAAGATTGTCTCACATTTTCCATATATACCTGAATTATAAAGTAGCATTAGAATTGTTGAAAGCTGAATATTTGGATGTAACCACTATAACAAATGACTTGTTTGCCTTTAGTAGCTATTAATATAGAATCCAAATATGATAAAGATTTTTATCCTTAAAAATTGAATTAAATAAAATCAGGGCTATTATTTACGATCTTAAATTGCATAAATTGGAACCATCTCAAAGAGTTCAGGCTGTTGTTTGTTGTCAAATATAAAAAAAGTTACCTAAAGTATTTTTGAAGGACCTATAAGGAAAGTAGGGCACAATTATCCTGATATTATGGAAATCTTGATATTATCAGGATAATAGTTAAACGCTTAAATTAGTACTAGATTCTTCCTCATGAACCAAAGAACAGTAAGTGCAAACTCAAACAGCAAAAATACACTTTACTACTTCAACACACGGAAAAAACATCTCAAAAAATGCTACAAGTAAAGCACATTCTTGGGAAATTTTCAACCTCGAGTAAAGTAAGAGGTTGAAAAAAGTATAATAATGTTCTGAGGCCTCCATTCTGTAGGACTTTAGTCGTGGGTATAGCAATTTTGACCAGAATTATAGAGTAAAAGGTTGGGGTTATGCGAAAAGTGTGCTGCAACAATCCATCAAGGCACAATGTTTCTGGTTAATATTAATTAATCATGAGTTTTCCGTGTAATGGGTAGTAAGATCACACATACAAACCATTGTGTATGTTATAGTGACGGTAGCGAAATACAACGACCAATCATTGCATAACTTTCATCAAAGTTTAGAGAATGATATATTCCGCCTACCACTTCTTTAAATATGGTTTTGCAATGGTAAGAAGCTTTCAGATGTTAATCGAGTAACAGCGTTCAAGTAGATTTATTTTAGAGAGTGCTGAAAGCTATATATTCTAAATAAATAGTCTTCCTATAATAGAATATGAATTCAACTTCTTTGTTCTATAAAATTAAAAGTTGTCAGGAACATTGATTGGAGTTCAAGTTTTAAAAGAATAGTTCATTTTCTAATAGAGATTGAATTAAAAATATAAACTTAAAGCAAATCACCAGAACTGCAATCCATCCCTCGAGTTATTAAAAATACCAGAAAACTTACATTGCTTATTTTGCACGATAGTAACTTTTAATGATTCACATGTAAATAGTATAGTAAATTAGATGTTTTATTGGTATAGAAATTTATAACTTGTTTCATTCCTTCAGACCATGTACCTTTGCAAGGGATTCATTGTTACAGTCATTGGCATAATAATTAAAATCCCAAACATCACCAGGAATAAATATTATATATTTTTAAGTACTGAGAAACAATTGTACGTTGGTGAAGCCAGAAAAGTAAAAATTGTAAACGTTATAATCAGCTTCCAAAAGTATGAAAAATAATGCACCAAAACCACACTACAATACACCAATATAAAAATGAATCTATAATAGTCAATCCAGAGGCTGAACACAAGTTATTTTGTATCGAACATCCAAAATTATTTCAATCCCATGAACAGTTTTGGATTCTGATATTGCGAATAGTTTGAAATCTGTTAGCCTTGAATCATTGAGCATCAGGAGAACGAGGAAATTCTGAAACACTTTAGATAAAGTCAGGTCAATTTATTTAAACAGATTGCATTTTCAGAGAAATCATATATCATGTAAGTTTCCTTGGTATGAAGACAAAATAGAATTAATTCAAATAAATCAATTTTATGGATATTAAAGCGGGTATCAAACTACAGTTATAAAATAATCAAAATTAATTTAATAAGTAAATAAATAGTCTTTGTAGATCAATTGAATGATGGAAATTGAAAAAGTAAATATAAATATTTAATGATCTGCTTCGATTTAGCCTAAATATAATTCAAATATCCTCTAACCGACTTATAAACTCAGAGGGCCCACAACGGAACAATTAGTAACACTAAATAAATGACCAGTTTTTAATTGTCCTAAAAGTACTAAACTCCTCCATCTTTGATGAGCAGCTGTTACAGTCTATTGACCCACATCAGAATTCATTTTAAAACTTTACTACTTGTGTTCAGACGAATCGTACTGTTTGTGATAAGCGATGTTAAACAGGCGTTTTGCATGTAGGTTAAAAGAAGAGTTGCGATGAATAGGTCACTTTATTTGTGGTTTAATAAGGGCAAACTAGAACTCTAATAGGTACCTCACATTAATATTTGGGTTTACATTTCCCATTATCTTGCACTTTATATAATTGACCAAATTCATGTTCTAAGTATCCACAATGATAAGATGTTACTTGGAATATTATCCTAGGTATTCTATTGAATAATTTAATATTTACAAGCTGGCAAGAGAAACGTGAGGGATAGTATGTATATCATCATGTAAGAACGATATTGAAGGAATGGGTTTATAATCTTGAGATCTTGCATAGCAACTCGGGAGCTTTGAGTTGTTAGTCAAGAGAAATCCTTTGTAGAGCATTCAGTTGTTATGAAAAGATTGCGATACAGTTTCAAAGTGGACTGACTGTATGATATAAAGTAGAATTATCTGCAGAGAGATTTCAACTAAGCGAATGTGTCTAGATTTCCAAAGCTTTTCGATCCTCTTAACTTTGCTCTTCCTTTATTGGTAATATAGGGTAATTGTTTGATGAGACAGAATGTGCAGCAAAATTTGATTGGGAATGGAAAGATGCTGAGAGATACTGAAAGGTGTATAAACTGCGCATAACGCTAACAAGGATACGATTGCCTAAATACCTAGGAGGCTTTTCTGAAGGAAAGTCTGTTTACATTTTTTTTGACATCATGAAAGTGTATTTGGATTGTATTTATGAGAGTGAGATAATGATAATGAAAAATCAAGATTTTAAATTTGACAGAACCAAGGTAGCTCCTGCCAATATGCCTAGGGAGTTAAGTATCCTTCCTGAGCTGATGGGTTATTTGGCCTTGAAATGCTTACCTAATATTTTGGAAGCATAAAGTAATTTATTTGAATTCATTATTTGCTGTGATTCACAAGTAGTTTTGAGCTGGTTACTTACCAGACAAACCAAAGTAAAATCTAGCAATTTTTAAAAATAGAATAAATGAAATGGATGGCTTAATTACTTCCATCAGTAAGAAGTACAAGGTAAATGTGTACTATAAATAGTAAATACAGCAGGAAAAATCAATGGTGATTTTTAACTGGGGTTTAACTTTTAAAAATACAAAAGACAATTATTTGACTCTGTAAGGTACGATATGCCGTCCTGTTTGGTTAACTAAATGATTTAGACAACTTAGGCAAGTTCCTATGTGGCACTGTAACCACAGAATCCTTACCTCTATTAATGGTAAATAAAATATGTATCATTAATTCATGTATTGATTTTTAGATTAGTAAAATTATGCTATCGAAAGTCTTAAAGAATACTGCCTGAATTGTATTAAATGCTTAGTAAAATTAAGTAAATATAGATTACCAGGCAAAGTCTGTAAAGTATTGTGAAAATAAATCAACTTCAATCCTTTGATAATGCAATTAATTTTTTAAGAATATAACAGAGGTAAAAAGTAACTTTCCTTGAAGACTCAGAAATTCATCCCTTAGTGGAATGAATCTATTTCCTTGACGAAAAGGCTATTTAAGAAGTAGGGGAGATTAATAAGCTCGTCCTTATTAGCTATGAAAGCTATCCCATAGAATGGGGAAGAAATCATGGCTTTAGCATTGCTATTATTAAATATGCCATGAGCAGTAAAAGCACTTGGCTTGTGGTACACATCTTAATTACCATTCAGAATCAAGGTGTCGCTGGATACTAAGGGAGAGCTGCCATAAAGATCTGTTTTATTAGAGTGCATTACATGCAAGATACAATGCTCTTTCTTACAGGTACCCACGTTTCATTGACATACCTAGAACACACATGAATCTCATAAAACCTTACCAAACAGGTATTGATTTCACCTCTCATTTATATGTCAAAAACAACAACTCAAAGTTAGAGAAAATGTACATCTTAATTTTCACTTGCTTAAACATCAGAGCTGTACACTTAGAACTATTGTTTATTTTTATTACCTTTAAAAATTATATGATTAAGAAAGAACAGTAAAATATAGAAAAGTTACTTCACTCTCAAAATCTCTCTCGACGGGGATGTTATATCTAACTTGTTCAAAATAAAAAAATTACGAAAGCTAAATTGGCGGGGGCAAAATGACCACAAATACTTCGAATTAAACTTTCAGTTCTAAATTTGTTGGTACATTAATATAAAAATTTGTAGATAAGTATCTAGAATTAACAGCCAATTTAAACAAATTTCTTGTATATTTGTTTCTTTATTACATTTTTAATTTTTGACTGATTGGGCTAAAAAAAAATTCCGCGCAAGGTCGCCACTTATTTTTCATTTACAAAAAATTTTTAAAAATAGTAAATAACAAAATAAAATTTAACAAAAGTCTACAGAACAACTTTTAAAAGGACTGGATTAACATAATCCGTACCTAAAAGTGGCAAAAAATAAAAAAAAGCTTAAAAATAATGGTGTGGGCAATATGACAACGAAGTACGTGCGTAGTATAATTGGCACCGGACTCGCGGGATTTAACATCAGACTGCTCAACACTCTAAGAACTAAGTTACCCTCATGAACACTCTGGACTTTCTGTTAGCCTTCAAAAGGTTTTTAAACAAAATTAGTAACATCGTAACTCTATTGTACAATGATTATTAATTTAATAAAGGTGCATATAAATAGAAGAGTCCTTAATAATACCAATGCTTTCAAGAGAGAGTTTGATAAATCAGATCAACTGTAAAAAAAATTTTAACTTTTTTCTCCATGGCAACGGTACCATTTGGGAGAGGTTAATAAAGGTCATGAAACAGTGTCTGTATAAAGATGTTGGAAAAGGTTAAAGTGACCTATTTGAACTTCAACACTCTTGTTGACATAGAAAAATGCCATCAATGTCCGACCGCCTAACTAATAGATCTGGACTCTGAGTTGGAGCATAACGCCCAATTGTTTTTTGAAAGTCATGTTTAATAACTTTAATATTTATAAAAATCTATTGATATAGAATAAGAATGCGCAGTGACCTCGAGTGTAAAAAGGATATCTACCTCATAAACAAAGGTGGAGCTTTTGGTTATGTTTACACAGATATGCTTTTCATCCTCCTTCTGAATTGTACAGGTAGATAAAATCAAAGTTGGTGATGTAGTTCTAATTAAAGATTCAAACAAATCACGCCCATTTTGGAAATTAGGAAGAGTGTTAGAAGTGATAATGGGTTATGACAATAACATCCGCACAGTTAAATTAAAAACTGGTACTGGTGAGGTGGGACTGCGTATTCAATCAGCAACCTTTACCCCCTCGAATTAAATACAGGAGGTGGTAGTTTATCAAATGTAACACCTGTACCTGTAACACCTGTACAGGATGACAACCAAGAAGAGATACTATCTGAGTAAATAATAATAATAAGCCAAAATTAAAGACCTATGAGAAAGCTGCTCTTAAACAGAGGCAGTTTATGCAATCCAATTTAGTTGATTAATAAAATAAATTGATAAATAAATTCATTAAGATTTGGTCAATACCGATTTAAGAGATTAAGTTTTAGTAAGAAAAAGTAAAAAAATATATTTTCTTAACTATGAAATAAATAATATTAAGGGAACGCAGCAACAAGCTTAAATGTAAACCAAAGGTATTGTTGTTCTTTTTGTAAGGCATCCTCTGCCGTAGTGTGTGAAATTATTCATGAAAATTGTAACATTTTCATCAAAATATTTTAAACTCACAGAAAAATAATAACAGTAAAATTATTACTTAAATATTGCAGTAATATTCATCCGCCAGGTCACATGACACCAACGCGGAGTATATGAATTTCCAGTATAAAATTTTATCAGTATTTGAACAGTATGCCGTTCTTACGTACTTAGTCAACACGTATTGTGTATTGTGTACTCCGTCAGTATTCTGCTAGTAACTTGTCAGTATAGAACTAGTATTGTGTATTATGTATTAAATACACTCCGTTAGGTAACTTAAAAGTAGAAAGATAAATAAGTGTTTTTTCTATTTATATAATATTAATAAATTGATCACGGGCAGTTCAATAAGTTATGCCACTTCGATCACAGCTTCTTTAAGACGTTAAGTTTACTGTATAAAGTTAAAAGTTAATTAAAGTAAGTATTAACGAGTCCTTGTTTAACAATGGAGAGAACCCCTTTCGAAAAACACTTTTTGGAAATTCTATCCGCTAATAAATTAATCTCATTTGTCATAAAACTGTCTTAATAATGATAATTAAGTTATTGTCTCCCAAAAGAGTATTTAGGAAGCCCTTCCAATCGTGAACTCTAATAACTAATGAACTTCGGATTCGTTAAACCGGAACAGAACAATTATTAAAGGTAAAATATAAGTTATTATTTTTTTTTTTTATAGTACTTTAGTGTAAAAAAACTAAAAATAGTCTGGTGGCGTCAAGTTTTAACTATTCGAAAATTATGCAAAAAATATAATTTTTTATATATATAAGACCGGCTATACGTTTTGAGTCACTTAAATATATAATATATTTATATATATATATTATATATAATATACATCCGAAATCAATCACACCCTAATACACATATATATACTAATATTATATAATAATATATTACATAACATACAACAACAATAAACTCTACATAATAAACTACTTATACATAACACTAAATATATACACACTTCATATATAGTAATATATTATATATAAATATTATATATATTTATATTTATATATATTATATATCATATATATATATATTATATAATATATATAATTATATATATTATATATATATATATATATATTATATATATATATAATAAAACAACCTTGAATTTAAAACATTCTTCTCTGTTGCATATGTAAAAAGTCACTGATTCTAGGAGCTGATCTGAGCACTTGTTTATGATCTGTAAGTCCCCCCCCTTCACCAAAATTCACCCTCCTTTTAGTTTTTTTTTTTTTTTTTTAAAAAAAGACTTTTTTATCTCATACCTGATACTAACCTCCTAGACATATCAGACAACAAAATAGTAAAAACGCATATGTTCACATGACTGGCACTTCTTTGTTTCGTTACAAATTTTCTCCCCTCATTACTAATTATTAAAATAATAAGTTTCTCTTAAAATTTTCTACTTAAAGAACTTAATTGCTCTTCTTTCTTTTAAAACGATGGAAAAAAAAACAATTAATTAGCTTTTCCAAAGCTTTGTTCTTAAAAGCTCTGTATTTTTATCGTCAAAATATTTTAGGATAGCAATTAAATAGCGGCCTTAGAAACATTAAGTATTCGTATCTTTGTAAAGATGGTTTCTATCAATAAAATAAATATGTCAAATGAAAATTAATTGCCTATTTTTTCTTTTAACACGTAAGGGAAAACCTTAATTAAACTCTCTATATTTCACAAAGTCTTTGCTGTTGTCTCCACAACCCCAAACACACAATTGGTTTGCAGGCTTCTAAATTACACTTGTCAATTAAAAGTAATACACTTGCCAATTAAAAAAGTAATTAGTTTTGAAAACAAAAGTGTATTCGTTTCTCTGCGAGATTTTGGTTCATGGGGCCAATAGCGCCGGCTACAAAAAGGTCATCAGTGTCGTCGCCTCTTTCTTTTTTAAACTGAAGGGACACTACAGCCAAATTATCTTTATTCCAACATCGTTTGTGTTCTGAATTGCAGGTGGCAGGCTTAATAACACTTGATCAATTAAGTAATTGGTTTAAAACCAAATGTATTCGTCTTACTCCACTCCAACTTAAAAGATAAATTCATCTATACAATCAGAAAACTTAACAAGGTAATAAAATCTTTCTCTGGTTTCAACCCTTCTCCCCCTCTCGTCTCCCTCCTTCTCTTCTCCCACCTAATATTAAACACCTCCATCTACATTACTACCATCCCCCCCTCTATCATTTCCCTGCGGGTCTTACAGCCGATGCCTGCACTTTGTCAATGAAGACTACGAATCAGCCGTCTCTGCGAGGTGCGTAACCAGCGCGAAAGACGCGCGGAACACATACATTTGCGATGCGCGCGGAATATACCGTAGTATATTATATATATATATATATATATAAATATATAATATAATTATTATACTTATATATATAATATATTTATATATATTATATAATATATATATATTATAGATATATTATATATATATATATATATATATATATATATATAATATATATACGCAGGGGTGCGGGCGGGGGCGGGCTGTGTTTGCGTGTGCGTATGGTGTTTCTCCTCTTGCATGAACGGATTCTCTAAGCATGTACATATTCTCTAAGCATGTACATATTCTCTAAGCATGTACATTAATATATATATATATAATATAATAATATAATATATATAATATATATTATATATTATATAATATATATATATACTATATATATATTATATATTAATTCAGTCCGATCCCAGTTCTGGATCATGAACAACACACATTCATGAAAATCCTGGAATTACTTAAATTTCAATCATACTTTCAGTTTCCCAGTACTGGAAACTGGAAACCAACTTTCAGAATCCGGAATCCTTCCAGGATATCCAGATTTCCACAGGGTTCCAGTCCCATCATTGTACTTGTAACTACTATATAATATATAATAATTATATATTATATATATTATATATATTATATATATAATATATATATATATATTGATATATTATATAGATATAATATATATTATATATATTATATATATATATATATAGTATATTATTATATATATATATATATATATATATATATATATATATTAATATTATATTATATATTATATAATATATATATATATATAATAGTAATAAATATAATATAATATTTATAATATATAAACTTAAAAGAGTTTTTACTTCATCAAAACTTATTAATTAGGGTTTTAAATTACTGTACTTCTTATATATAGTACTATATATATAATATATATATATATAATATAATAGTATTATATACTATTATATTATATTATATACTTTATATATATAGTATATAGTATATACTATAATATATATATTATATATATATTATATAAATATATAGGAATATATTATATATTATATATATATATATATATATATATATATATTATATATATATATATATATATATATATATATATATATAGTATATAAGATTATACTAGTATATATTAAGGTCCTGTTGTGTAATCGGAATGAGTTTTTTTACTTTTTTTTTATTATATCGTATAGAAAAAAAATAATTGTATTTTAAATTCTGTTGCTGAAAAAAGCATTCCTTTTAATGTTGTCAAATATGAAAGTTAGATCCAAATTTCCTGTTAGAATATTTGTCTATGGACGCGCTTATCAATCTACAGCGAACTCCAGCAGATTTTCATGAAACTTACAGAATATGCTTAAATAAATAAAATAAATGAAAAGTAAATAAAAAAAAAATTCTAAAAATAGCTGTAAAAAGCTATGGTATGCCCATTCCATATTTAAAGCCCTATTTTGCCCGATAGTTATAAATTTATTATATGCGTTATATTTATTTTTCCACACTCAATGATCGGGGTACTGGGGTGGAACCACATGAGACAAAGTTCGTTGCATTACATTCATTTATCATATAATGATAATATATTATATATATTATATATATAATATATATATATATATATATATATATATATATAATATTATATATAAAATTATATATATAATATAATAATACCATTATAATAATATATTATATATATATATATATTATATTTTATATATATATTATTATATATATATAATATATATAGTATAATATATATATATTTATGATAAAAGTATATAATATATTATATATATATATATTATATATATAATATATATATAGTATATATATATATAATATATATATATATATATATTATATATATATAATATATTATTTTATATAAATTAATATACTATATATATATATATTTAATATATATAATTTATATATATATATAATATATTAATATTATATATTATTATATATATTATAATATATATATATAATATATATATATATATTTATATATATATAATATTATACTATATTATAGTGGGCACTTGCGGCGCAACTTGTTGCGCGCAATTGCGATCGCAATTATCTCGGTCTGCGGTTCGAGTTGCGCCGGCAATTATTTTGAATGAGTTGCGAATTGGCTTGCGACGCAAATATTTTAAGCAAAATTACTATACCATCGCGACCCCCAAGGAAAAAAATATGGTCAATAAAGAGGAATTTTATACTTGTTTGAAATGTTTCAAATGCGTTACAAGATTTAGAATGTTTTACAATATTATATTATTATTATTATTATCTATTATTATATTTTATTATTATTATTTTTATATTATATTATTATTATTATTATATTATTATTATATTATTTATTATTTGATTATTATATTATTATTATTATATTTGTAAAAATTCCGTTTAGTCATTTGATTTTTTCCTTTATATAAGTTTGTTTCAGTTTGATGTTAAATAAACAACCAACCAGCTATTCTTTCAGCTTTGTTTTTACAAACCATACCAGACGCTCCGGTCGACTAAGGAGGATAAACTAAATAAATGGATATTAATGTTTTATATATTTACTTCGAATGCGGTATGCTTTTAATACACTGATTGATGGATTAGACCTTATCCGAACGTCTGGATTAAGGTAATAATAAAAAAATGTGAGAAATTCTAGGTTGCTTATACGCTTTATTCCTAATAAACTAAGATAAATATATATATTTTAATAATACTATTATAATATTTATATATATATATATATATAATATATATATATATATATAAGTATCTACGTATATATGCTTATTTTCTAGGCACCTGATATGGCGATTGGATGGCCTTGCGTGCTTCTACGCTAACACTATAATGGAATGACTGCTTTGACTTGATGACGCTTCGGATTCTGCCATAAGGGTGGAACTTGTAATGTGCGTATGATGGGATGAGCAGGTTCATTCCTTCTTCGACTAAATCTTTCTCTTCTCATAATCCAGGGTTCGATCGTGCTTGCTCTTGGTCAATTCAGGCTAGACCAGTGCTTATCGGGGGTCGAAAAATTCCGCGCTTCTATCACTCTTGCTAATTTTCATTCAGTGAGAGAAATCGTTGGCAGAAGTACTCTTTGTCGAGCAAGCGGTGCTTCATACAAGAAGTGCGCTACTGCTTGATTATCGCTATGATAAATCTTTCCGGCCTCTTGCCAGAAGACATTCTCTAACAACTTACTGTAATCTGTCTTTCTCCTCTTTTCTATCTGTTGGTTCTGTTGCTAATTTCTCCAACTGAAAGGACAATCTTTCGGCTCCTATTTTCCTCTAACTCCAAACCCTAAGACCACGTTACTCTCCTCCTCCTCTCTCTTGCTTCAGGTGTCCCTTGCCATTGCCTGTGATTAAATTTGATCTGGTGCATGGCTCCTGAATCTATGAACTTTAGGAATGGGTGGCCCGAACGCATTCCTCCCTGAGTTTTGATGGATTGCGTTCGTGCTGACCCGCCCTCGTTCACTATATTCTCTATGTCTCAATACTAAACTTTCCCTCAGTGTTGAAGGCAAGCAAATGTCCAACTGTTCCGAAAAAAGGAGGAAGCGCTCTGATCCTTCTAACTTCCGTACCTCTGCTCACTTGTATTCTATCTAATATCTTTGAAATCCTTCTCAACTTTCCTTTCCTGGATCATCTGGAGATCTCATTCACTTCTTTCCGATAGCCAGTACGGCTTCGAGTCGAGTGCTACTGCGTATACTTTTCATCTACTGGGATATTATGTTTTCGCCCTTAGGAATTAGGAGAGTGCGGTGTGTGGGTTGACATATCAAGGATTTGCGGGATTATGACACGACATCACTCTCTTCAAGCTCCCCTCGTTTGGGCTTTCCTCCTTCTCTTTGACTATACTTATGTCGTAGTTTTTATTTCAACATCACTCAATTCGGCTGTGTCTTCTTTCTGCAAAATGTGTTCCTCAGGTCTGTCTTATCTCCTATTATTCCTACTTTTCATGTAATGAATTCTTCACCTTGCACATCTAACTTTACCATCGTATGCCGATGACTCGCCCTTCATTCTTTCAATCATTTCATTCTTCTCCTTTCTGATTACTTCTAGATGTTCTCGTCATTAATCTTTTCCATTTCTATTCCGATGATTGTGAATATAGAATTTTCTGTGGAGGTGTCAACTTGTGAAAGTTCATTATTAAAAACCAAACTCCAAAATCCCCTACTCTAAAACAACTTCTAACTTTCCTATCTCTCTTTCGACGGTTCGCTCGTCTCTCCTGTTGCAATATAAACATCCTTGTCCTTAACATTAACAAAAAATGTCTTGAAACCTCACATCACACGGTTGCTAGGGCGGCCTAAAAACTGGGAGTTCGATTTAGGCTGCGAGACTTTTTTTCTCTTCTCGGATGCTCCAGCTATACAAGGGCCTATCCACCCTTGTATGGAGTACTGCTCTCATATCCAGGGGGGGGGCTCTAGTTCACCAGCTTTGGAATAGGTTGAGCAAAGGCCAAGGCTTTATAAACTGTTCTGCACTTTCCAGATCATTTGACCTCTATCTTTTACGGCGCGATGTTGGTTCTTTATCTCTTTTATATAGGTACGCAGCGGCAGGTGCTCGAGGAGCTTATCAAGCTACTACACCACTTTTACGACGCCTCTAGCAAACGAGAGCAGCTGTTTCGGCGCCAGTTGAGTTTTGTGTTGATATTGGTACTCCAGGCTAGTCGCCGCGGTGCTTCCTTCATTCCTGCCACTTCTGTCTCTGTAGAATTCTCTTTCATCTTCTGTGATTCCTGCTGAATTTTAATCTCGCACTTTAAGCCTTGCGTCTGTGCTCATCTGGTAATTTGCGTTAGTTGATGAAAATCTGAGGTGTGCAACACCCCCTCCTTGAATAGGCTATGACCGTGAGTGGTAGTGACAACTGTAAAATATATATATTATACTATAGATTATATTATATATAGTATATATATATATTATAATTATATACTTAAGATATATATAGTTATATATATATTTATATTATATATATAATATATATAATATATGAATTTTAATTACAAACTTCAAAGAAAACATACGCATCCGGCATCCGCATCCTAATCTACTTTAAGACACTTCCGCTCCTCAATCCTCTTAAGATGCCGCAATCCGCATCGAACAGTCAAGATTTTGAATGCCGGTCCAATTCACTAGTATATTATATATGATTATATATATATATTATTTATACTTATTATCTTATATATATATATATTATATATATATTATATATATGATATATAATATATTATATATATATATATTTAATAGTATTATATAGTATTATATTTCGCTGCCGAATTATTTAATTCTCTTGTTTTAGTATATTAACGTACATAGATGTGCGTGCGATTGCGTTGCACGCAATTCGCGGTCTACCGCATTTGTTCGGTTGCGATCGCAATTATTCTTAGAATTTGCGATTGCGCCGGCAATTATTTTGGGTTTGCAGGGCCAACACGTGATATTATCGTATAAATAATATAAATATTATATATATATATATATATATAATATATATATATATTATAATACATAATATATATATCATAATATATATATACATAATAATACTATATATCTATTTCTATATAATACTTTTGGGTATGTAAAAATGGGAATTTTTTTTAGTTATAAACTACACTCATTCTTCTAACACAAACAGGCCTTTAATACAGTATATATGATATATAGTTATACTATATTATATATATATATATAGATAAAATATATATATATATATATAACTATATATACTATATATATATATAAATATTATATATATGATATTATATAGTAGTATATGGCCTTATGCTACATCTTCAGCGAGCACCAAAAAAATGTCATTCGATTTTATAGGAATGAAACAATATAATATATTTTAAAAAATAAATCGATTATTTGTATTAGATCTGATAAAATACAAGTAATTGCACAAACCTGAGTTTCAGTATGGTTAGAAAGTTTATAGTCGCCCGCGACAATTGTTTAGTGCACGTGATGAAGTGTAAAGTTCAGAATATGAATGTGACTGATATATTTGATATATGCCAAAACGATTGTTGGAGTTTGCTAGCTTTCTTACAACATTTGAACTTAATTTTGCAAGAAAAGAGATATAAGAAATATTTAAAATAATGTTCAATAGTAGGAGTTGGGGAAAATTTTAAATTTTACTGAAATGCCCATAGTCAGTAAAAGTTAGGGCTAGTTTTACGGCACAGTGGATCAGTAAAGGTTAGGGCTAATTTTACGGCACAGTGGATCAGTAAAGGTTAGGGCTAGTTTTACGGCACAGTGAATATATTTATGCATGAGAGAGATCTGACAGCCGATTTTAACTGGTCATACATGATGACGAAAGATATGAAAAAAAAGATTATCGGAAAAAATATCGAAATTTCCAAAGATTCCGCTAATCTAAACTATTACCGGATTATTTAATACTTTACGGACCATTAGCTATTTTTTCTTGAAGAAGTCTTTTTTTTATGTTTCATTAAAAAGTATTTTGAGTATATGCTGTGATTTTTATAAAAATCTGTGTTGCCGTGGTTCTGCTCGAGTAATTGCTAATAACTGGTATCAGATTAATAGCAGTTTCTAAAATTTAAACTAAGCGGAATTTAAGTCCGGAATCATGAAAATTAGCTTACCTTATTTTGCCACAAATATTGTTTCTGTGTTAATTTACCCTTCACTTTTGGACTAGGTAACACTATTAAATTAATATAATCTTAATATCTAAAAAAAAAAAATTTAATCTAATCACTTATGCTTTTCACTATCAGATCAAGAGCACGATCCATACATTTGTTTCTTAAACTTGCTTCTCGATTCAAACATGAATGAAAATGACAAAAACAGAGTTTACCTATTGTTATAGACCTAAGATGAAAGGAGTAAATACCGTAACTTAGGCTTTATTCAGCACTAGAACATAGAACAGTACACAATCCGTTTAAAACAAATGCTATTAACAAAGTATCTACACACATCTTTATGCATAGAATAAGTATAGAATAGATTCATTTTATATAGAGCAGCGTTTCTCAACCTTTAGAGCCTCGCGACCCCCCAAAAGCCATAACGCATAAAGTTAGTAACCTCGCGACCCCCTAATTACCCCATATATATATAAATTATAATATAATATTTAATATATATATATATAATATATATATATTATATATATATATATATATATATATATATATATATAATATATATATATATATATATATATATTATATTATGTTTGTAATTATCTTAAGTTTCTGTCTGACTTTCGATTTCGATATATCGAAATATATATTCGATAGCCATAAGTACGGGGTATAGTATATATTTTATTATTATTATATATAATAATATATATATAATGATATATATATATATAATATATATAATATATATTATATATATATATTATATAATATATTATATATATATATATATATATATATATATATATAATATTATATTATATATTATTATATATATATATATATCAGCCCTCTAAAAGAGCCACAATTCCATATCTCAAAAAAACTACAAACAGCTATCTGGGAAAAGGAATACATTTGCTGGATTATGCTGGTACAATTTTTGTGCGGAAAAATGTAAAAAAAAATTATTGTTATAATTATGAGTAATATTGATGATAAAGCCCTATTTAGAGACTTTTTTAATACGTTACTTCGTTAAAATAAAATAGACTTTCTAGTAAATTTTTGTTGTTAATTTTAAACTAAAGAATACCCCAAGGGTAAAACCGCACCGATGGCAGGATTCGGGGTCTCTCGGCCTTGGGGAACTACGGGGTTGGACTATTTCCCCCCCTCCCGGGGAGGGTCTCCGGAACCCCCGCTCTTTGGTGTTTGGGTTCGCGGGGTTCCTCCGCCCCTCCCCTTTACGGGGTATGGAAAACGTCCCCCCTGTGTTCCCCGTCGGCTCGAGCCCCCTAAAATGCCGTGTAATACCTTTACATAATAATATATATACTATGTCCCCCGCCGGGCTCGAGCTCCCCCCAAAAAAAAAGCAATTTTATTTTTTTTTTTATTTTTTTTATTTGTTTAATTTTCCTAACGAAAATTTTACAAGGATTCCAAAAATGTATTCCTTTTCCGCTGTTAGCTATTAAGTTTTTGAGATTAATGGATTGTGGCTCTTTCTAGAGCTGGCCATATTATATATTATATATAATATTAAAACCAATTAAATTAATCCAATCTATAACTGTTGGTTCATTGACATCTAAATAGGTTACTACCTTTGAAACTGTTTCGTTATGTACAAAAATACATAATTAAAAGGGCATCAGTGTAGGAAACTCTAATATTTGAAAAAAAAATATATTTTGGGAGAAACAGTAATATCTTCGAGCCACAATGTTTTAGCTAGAAAATAAAAAATAAACTTTTCCCTATTTTGGTAATTTCACATTCTTTGTGACATCTTTCTACAAACCTTTTTATCTAGTATCAAAAGCCTAAAATGTTGCAGCATGGCTTAACAGTAAATAATCATTCTCCCAAATTTAGAATAAATCCTTCAAATTCATAATTTTCAGAAAAATTGGAACAAAAAATACGTCAACCTCACGAAACACAGTAAAAAAAATTTATGTACCTTCAAATTTATATATACAGTAGATATTTGAAAGGTTCCAATAATATTCAAATAAATAAAGTCCATCTTTATATATATATATATGTATAATATATATATATATTGGATAATATATATATATATATAATTTATATATATTATATATATATTATATAATATATATATATTATTTAATTATATTAATTTAAATTAAATTAAATAAATTAAAATATTTTTGTTATAATTGTTTATTAAGTTTATTATAATGTGGGTTTTTTTTTTTTTTTTGTTCTCGTATTGAATGTAAATTTTTTAGATTCTCGGTATCTTTGGTATACATCGATACACATTTATCGAAAATCGTATTTTAAAACTTAATATATCGATAGTCAGAAAGAAATCTTAATATATCCCTGATATTTATATATATTTTATATGATCTATTATATTATGTTTGATTATATTGTATATTTTTTATTATTTTTGTAGTATTTATATTATATTGATATATATTTTATTTGTATATATATATATATATTATTATATATATATACTATAAATATATTATATATTATATTATATTATCAGTGGCGGCTCTGCCTTCCGTTTCATGTTGTGCAAACGACCGGACTTTTTTTTTCCCTATATCAACGATATTTTTGTTTTTTAATTATTTGTCAGAAAATTTCACATTTAAATATATATATAATATATTATATAATATAATATATATATATATATATATATAATAATATAAATATATATATATAGTATATATATTATATATTATTATATATATATATATATATATATATATACTCGTATAAGAAGTATATATAAGGCTTCGATTTTCCTCGCGTTGCAATTATAATGCAACTTAACTTAAAACGTATCTCATTGGGACTGAACGAAATATTTTGACAATGTTTTAAATGATTTAACATTAACTAAATAGGGAAAACTTCGTTGCAGGGCCTGTCTCAACTCAAGTTTTGAAAAATAAACGATATAAAAAAAAAATTCGTTCGCTTTCTATTTTGTATTTACTGTATATGTTCTCGTGAAGCTCCAATTTCGGTAAGTTTTCAAAATCTGTAACTGGAATAATATATATATATATATATATATATATATAATATATATATATATATATATATATATAATATATATATATATATATATATTCATATATATTATATAATATATATATAATATATATATATATATATATAATAATTATATAGTAATATATTATATATATATATATATATATATAATAGGTATATATATATATATATTATTATTCTATTATTATTATTATTTATTATTATTATTAATTAATTATTATATTATTATTATTATTATTATTATTATTATTATTATTTATTAATTAATTATTA
>JABUQX010083911.1:22500-29664 GCA_015478945.1 Trachelipus rathkii | reverse complement strand
TGTTGACTTACAATGCGAATAAGAAAGAAGCTCTCATGGAAGGAAGCGCGAAAGGTTAAGAACGAGAATAAATAAGGGGAATCTGCTTAGAAATAATGAATAGGGATGGTGCTTTTGATACTGATGAAATGGATATGAAGAGAGTGTGGAGGGAGGTGGAGGGAAAATTTTCGAAAATCTGCAATAACATTGGATAATTTAAGAGGTGATAGTGAATGTGTGTTGGAGTAAGATGGTGCAAGAGGGAACAGTTATTTTGGAGATGAGGTCATTGCAAGCGAGGAGGTAATGGGGTAGAGTGAGAAAGTTGAAGGAATGGTTAAATCTGCAGGTATAGATGGAAATTACTTGGTGAAAAGATGAAGAACGAAGGCGAGGTAGGTATGATTGAATGATTGTGGAAGTTGTGTAACAAAGGCGTTTTGGAGGGTATATAGTTCGAGGATTGGAGAAGAAGCATGTAATTAGTACCCTTATGTAAGAGAAGGGAGATAAGGGTAACTGTAGCAAAAGCTTTATGGCAGTGTTAGCGATATATGGTGTTCGTGGAAGCTTCTGAATGAATTCAAAAGTATGTATGACGATAGTGAAACGTGCTTAAGAATTAAATGGAGTGGAAAGTGATTTGTTTAATATTAATAGGGAAGTAGAGGCAGGATGTGTTATGTTTCCTTTGGTTAATTTAATTTTTTGTTTTTTGGATTTTGTTATATGAAAGAATTAGAGGAGGAGAGGCAGGGGATGGTGTTAAAATGATGGAAAATGGAAGAGAGTGGAGGGTGCCTTACCTATAATGTGCGAATGATTTGACTTTGTATGGCGAATCTGAAGAGAGTTTGAGAGGATTAGTAGAAAGATTTGGCAGGGTGTGTCAAAGGAAGGGTTTGAAAGTAATCGTAGATAAGGGGTTAAGGTTATGGGGTTGTGAGTGAGACAGTCCTCAGTGTGAAGTTATGTTAGATGGTGAGCAGCTAGAACAAGTGTTGAGTTTAAATATTAGAAGATATATGTTGAATAAAAAGGGAAACGGGATGTGCAGAATTGTAGAAAAGTTGTGAGTGGCAGGAAGGTGGCTGGTGCAATTAAATCGTTAGTGGATATAAAGGGACTAAGTCTTGAGTGCCCTAGGGTCTTACATGAGGGTATGTTGTTACCTGTGTTAATATCTAGTAGTGAAACTACTGTCTGGAATAGGAGGTATAGATCTAAAGTACGATGTGTTCAGATGGACAGTCTTAGGGGCGAGTTGTAGGAGAGAAGAATGATAAAATGATGAATGAACGTATTAGAGAGTTGTGTGGTGTGAAGAAAGGGGTAAATGAGAGAATAAATGAAAGTACGCTGAGATGGTTATTCATGTGGAAAGGATTGATGGTAGTCGGTACGGTAAGCGGATGTATAGTGGTGAGTGTGCTGGGAATTGACCAGCTGGGAGACCGAAGAAAAAGTGGACTGAGTCAGTAAAGGAATGCCTGGAGGAGAGAAATGTGAGTTTGACAGAGACAAGAAGTAAGGTGTATAATAGGAGTGAATGGCGGGGTTTTGATTTGGTATAAAGAAATAAAACGTTCTTCCCAGCTATTTTGAGCTGTTATTTCTGTGCCTGGCTTCTATGAAGACGAGATCTATAGCATTTTGACCTCTCAAGTTATGGTTTGTTTTATGTCTTATATATCTGAAATTGAGATGTTTAGGACAGAAGGGCCATCATACAGGACAATACATACCTTTGTTGATTCATTTTTTGGCTTACTGTTGAATCGTTTGGACTGGTCATAGGGAGTATTAATTTCCATGCAAATTTTCCATGTACCACATGTTTAATTTATTGAAGAGAGAAGAGAGAGAGAGAAAGAGAGAGAAAGAGAAGAGAAAGAGGAGGAGAGAGAGAAGAACTGAGAGAGAGAGAGAGAGGCGGAGATCGAGGCTAATCCTTTTGCGAACTTAAAAGGTTTTGTGCTAAAGAGTTTCTGAACTGTAGCAAAGCATTTATTTGGAAAAGTAATTAAGTAATTAAAAAATAATTAAGTTAATATATCTCTTGATTCTAGATTTCTATTTTAACTTTACATTAGGTCAGCGCTCCTTGTGAAGAACATAACGAAAATGTGGCTGAACTTTGGCTGGCAAAAAATTATCCTGAATAAAAAAATTAGACCAATGACTTACAGGTAAAAGTTGAAACTGTTTTCCCAGTCCATATGCTCGAAGAATCACTGGTGTCACAGTTAAGAATTGGTGGAATATCATGGATATTAAATTTGAAAAAATGTACTAGATAATTGGAAAAATTACCCAGATGGGTTTTGCCAGATTTTGGCATCCTTACATTCATACCCAGCCAGCATTATGCATCAATTGCAAGAAATTTTCTCGATATATCTGTCTTGCTTGGTCAAAAAAGTTCGAAATAGACTGGCGTAGACACAAAAGCTCAAAAACCGGGCATAAGGGACCCAATAAATATTATATATATATATATATATAATAAATATAATATAATAACTAACTATTAATTAATATATAATAATATATATTATAAACCCTCATTAATAGACAGTCAACCAATAATACTATATATATATATATATATATATATAATATATATAATAATATATATATATATATAATATATATATAACTATATATATATATATATAATAACTAATAATAAATAATCACTAAGCTATATCATAACACAATAATATACTATACCTAATAAATATCACTACACTATAATAATACTATATATATAATATTATATACTAAATATAATATATATCATATTACTAAAATATGTTCATAAATATACTTGAAAAAATATATGTTTATACCCTAGACCATAAATAACCAACCCAAATATATATATAATACTATAAATAATAAATAACTATAATAATTACACACTATATTATATATATATAAAATAAAATAACATACCAACAAAAAACGATCCATACCTCCATAATAACTATATACATATACATAAATACTATATAATAAATACATAAATAGTCATATATATATACATAAGTATATATAAAAATTAACAAAAAGTCACTAAACTATCCTCAAGTCACTATATAACTATACTAAAATACTACTAAGATACAAATGATAATAATAATAAATATAAAATAATCATAAATAATCATAAATACAATGATATAATATAAATATAATTAAAAAAAACACCCCACCAACTAAAGCCAATAATACCAAAATATATTATATATTATATAAGACACTTGTAATAACATTTTATTTTTAAAGTAGAAATAACCCACCACACCTATATATTCAATCCAATGTTACAAGTTAGTACATAACTAATAAACATTTATATGCCTATACATAATATAAACATCTTCCACTAAAAATAAGCTGACGACAAATTCAAGAATAACTAATCTCATAACGCTCTTAAAATTCTATCAACAAAAGAAGCGACAGAAATTTACCTCTACAAATAGAGAAAGAATTTTTACTGATTACTATATTTACTGACAAAGTCTCATTAGTAATCTATAATAAATAGGAACCTCTAAGTAATAATTCAATTCTGGACCCACTAAAATTCGCTCCATATACAATACATATAAATATACTATTTAAATAATTAATTTTAAAAAACTGTAATTTTTTACCAATTTACACTTAAGATATATACTATGAATATAAAAAGGAACAAAACAAACATATATCAGTAGAAAAATCCTTGAATAAATGCAACTAGGACCTACACTCATAATAATCAAAACATACCGAAATCAAAATGAGTGTTAATTATGACAACCATAATAGTAATTTAGTTAATAAAAATGATCTTTACAAATTTTATCTAAAATAATAACGCTAAAATTAAAAAAAAACCATCAAAACCCAACCTAGAGAAGTAGAATTTTATGAAGGATAAAAATTATATATAGGGAGCAAAGACAATCTTCTCTAAGGGTACCACCAGGTGTTTTTTATTCATGCCAACCAACCATAGTTGACCCCATCGAACACGAGGACATATCGGTCTTGATGCGCCCACCGAATCAAGCAGAGGAACGCCCAACCACAGTGCAACGAAATAAAGCTGCCGAGTAACACTGAAGGTCCGCTCGCAACAAACGGTACCAGTAAAGCCTCTTCACCGCGGTAGGATCTGACCTCGCCGACGCACTCTAAACTCATAAAAGGACCATCAAAAAGCTGGCGAGAGAACAAAAAGGTAAAGGCATAGGAGCGTTTCTTTCGGACTATGTCACTCAATTCTCCTACGACCAAGCCAATTCTGTATATCCGTCACTCTACAACCGCCACTCATTCTCACCGTCATTAGAGAAGAACTGTAGAGCAATGAATGGTGATAGATACTCGAACATGCACTGCACTAATAACCAATATACTATAATACCCAATCATACTCAACCCATACAATAAACTCACCCTAAACCTACTATAATACCATACAAAAACTAAAATATAAATTATATCATATATACTATACATACAATCCAACTTACTAAATACAACATAATCATACCTATATACCAACGACAATATCCACCCACATTAAAATAATACCTACTATATCATCTAAAAATACACTATAATATATATACTCACACCCACCAATATAAAACTTCACCCAATACATCACTATAACCTCAACACCACTAAAACAATATACCTCCAAAATACCACAAACATATACTCATAACTACCTAATACAGATAATATATAATAATCATTGACCATAAAACCACCGCACTTGAGAAATAAACATATCGGCACTGAACTTTCTAATCCCGATAATATACCAAAATATAACTAACTCGCCTCCAATCCATATATGTATCTTCTAATAGATAACCGTGAATCAACATACTTCATCGCGCAGCGAAAGATAATAGAGCAATATTAACCACTTAATGCCTTATAAGTTATCATGAGAATGTGGCAAAAACAGAGAGACGCACTGACCAATTACAAGACCTGGCCAATACCACTGAGCCAGAGTCATTCAAGGAACGCACAAAACGCAGCGATAATAAATACACATAATCCCAGTCTACTATTCCATCATAATGCAGACAACTTCCGCGCATAGCAACTCGCTCGAGTTAAATAAAATTTCGAATTGCTCACGCAGCAAAATGTATCTGAATTTATGGCACCCAACTCAATACAAACATAATATACAGCAGAATCAACAGATATACCAAATAATACTACGAAAATATAATACCAAATACCAATAATAATTAATACATATACCACCACCACACAAAACCATATCATCCATATATAATAATTTATCCAAAACAAAATATCTAAAGACTCAACTAAGAACAAATACTAACTCACACTCCACACATAGTATATAATAAACAATCAGCTCACTAAATATATCAACTCAATAATCAACATAATAAATAATAACCAATAATAACAAATCAAAAAGCTCAAATACTAAAAACAAAATCATAACTTACTCCACACACAACACCCCAAACGCAGATACGACTACAAAACCAATAATCATAAATAAACTAACTAATAATATATACCTCTAATAAACATCATAACTCACTCCAGTTCGAGCCAAGAAAATAGATCTGATTGCAAAAAAAAAAAAAAACGCAAACCAAATTCTAATCACTCCACAACCTGATCATATTATAAAAATATAACAACACGACTACCATCATATAACCAATTAATGATAAAGTCAATATGTATAGGAAAGAAAAAAGGAACTAAAAGTTGCATTCATAATTTTCCTTACGGTTTTCCTTAATTACAAATATATTCCCGGCATTTCCAGTAAGTTTCATAAAAATAACTAAATACCAATATTATATACTCCTCGATACAAAAATAAATATATATATCTATCTATCCTACACAAACATAATATATATATATAAAATAAAAACAACAACAAACAATAATAACCGCAATAAATAGAATACATATAATAGCAAAACAATACATATAGAAATGTTATATTCATAATATCCTAATAATAATAATAATAATAATACCCAAATAATAATAATAAGATAATAATAATAACTTATAGAATAATAATAATTATAATAATAATTAACTGACCCCCAGCATATCGGTTAAGTGAGAGGGCAGAAAATTTTACAGAAAAAATTAATAAAGCATGTGAAAACAAAAAAAAATGATGTTGGGGATCGTCATCAAAGGAAGGAAGTTATGCTTAACTAGGTAAGTAAAGAAGTTAGGCCATAAGAATTACCAGACAATCAAAGTATCACCAAATAAGAAGAGCGACGCGAAGTCGGACAATGCAAACGCGCTCGTGGGTCGAATCCTAGTTCGGAATCCTAGGTAGAAAAGAAAAATTACCCAAGAAGTCCCCTGCCACTGAATAGGGCATAATTGGCCAGTGAGTGTGGACTTTTTCATACAAAAAAAAAAAAAAAATGGTTAATTCACCAGAGTGGTATACAATTACCAATATAATTTTATAATACATGCGAAACTTATAAGTTAGAGGTTTATGTTAGGTTATTTGTAGGTTAGATTTGTAATCATCCGAGATTAAAATTGACATGCATGTTTGTGAATTTTGTATTTTGGGGAATTATTGTCGGTATTTTCTTTTGAATTGTTTCCAACGAATTTGTTGTGAATAGTAATAGTATAACTATGGTAGATAAAAAAATGATGAAGGAGAGTGAGAATGAGAGAATAATGCGTAAGTTATAGACTCTAAATTTTCAATAAGAACTGCGTGAGGGCAAACACCTCAAAGTCCATGTGAAAATACCACCTTTGTGTGTTGATTTTTCTAACTTTGGTTCTAGGACGAATCACTTTCCAATACAGAGCAGAAAATTGTGGTGGTGTGACGAAATTTTAAAGACTCCTCAAAACACAATCTCTTAGAAATTTGTTTGATAAGAAACAATGGGATTCTCCTAAGAAAAATCAAAAGAAAATACCAAAGCTAATAAGGACAGGGGAAGGGTTTGAATTGTGTGCTTAAGATGTTATGATTATGCATAAGTTTACATCGAGTATGCAAATGAAATAACTGAGCTTTTAAGACATTATAAACATTAGCATTTTCATTATCCCAATTAGAAATAAGAGGAAGATCTTGGATCATTTTTTTTAAGGATCAATATGAACGAG
>JABUQX010083911.1:0-10000 GCA_015478945.1 Trachelipus rathkii | reverse complement strand
TATATATATATATATATATATATTATATATTATTTTTGTTATTATATATATAATATATTTGTATAATATATATATTATATTTATCTATATATATAGTATATATATATTCTATATATTTTTATATTTATATATAATATATATATATATATATATATATATATATATATATATATATATATATTATATATATAATATATATATATATATATATATATATTAATATATATATATATATATATATATATATAACTGCAATAAAAAAAAACCACTATTTTATCTCGTTCCAGTGAAGCGTATAAGCTATACAAATATACACTGGGAGCTATAAAAACGCATTTGACATTCGTAAATAATTGGACAGATGAGGCCTTTGATAACCCTTCCTTTTAAAAGTCCTGAAAGGCTACCAATATTTATTCTTTCCAACGACTTTATTTCGTCGAGAGTCATAAAATCGAATATTTATTTATAAACCCAGATATATTATAGCAGTTTTAGAAGATTATATTATATATATATACTATATATATATATATATATATATATATATATATATATATATATATATATATATTATATATATATATATATATATATATATATATATATATATATATATATATATATATATATATATATATATATATATATATATATATAATTGGAACTTTACCTTTTAAAAAGATGTTAACGATATATATCGAACGAGCGATGTAATCGATTTTTTTTCGATTATTTCAAGGCAATAGAGCGTGAGGGTTGACAAAAAGTTTTTTTTTTTTTTAAAAAAAAAGGGAATACCCAAAATTAAATCGCAAAATGGAAAGAGTCAGGGTCTCTCGGCCTCAGCGGGGGACGACGGGGGGGACTTCGTCCCCCCCCTCTGTCCCACCGTCGGCTCGAGCCCCTTAAAAAAATAAATAAAAAAAAAATTAAAACAAAATTAACATATAAAAATTAACATGATATAAATAAAGCAACATGTGGCAACTTTTTCTCTTCTTCTATTGGAGTTTAAGTTAACACGTCACAGTGCATGGTTAGACGATTAGTGTTCAGCGATATTTCGATATCTGTATTTTTATGTAACATCCTTTTAAAGGGAAAGTGCCTATATATATATATATATATATATATATATATATATATAATATATATATATATAATATTTATATATAATATATATATATATATATATATATATATATATATATATATATATATATATATATATTAGGCACTACTCCTTTAAAAGGAAGTTAGATAAATAGTCATGATATCGAAATATCTCCGAACCCTATGCGAACCCTACAGTGTTTTTTGTTAGCGCATGCGTCAACAGTATTTAGTAGGACATTTTAGAGTGTTAACATGTCTGTGTCCTATAATTTATTTAGTCTAAGGGATTCATTAAAAAATGAATTAGAAGCTGCTATTTAATATAATTAAAAAGAAATTGAAAAAATAAATAAATTTGATATAAAATTAATAATTTAAGTTAAAATATATTGTTCAAATTAATAATAGTAGTAGGTGAGCCATTTCGGAGAAAAATGACCGCGACCTTTTTTGACCTTTTCTGACCGCGACCTTTTCTGAGCTCGAATTTTTACCTGACCTTGACCTTTTTTGGCGTTTACCTTTTTGGGCCTTGACCTTTTTTTCGACCAACCCTTTGGTCTTCCATGGGTCAATTTTTGGGCCCAAATTTTTACCTGCCCTTGTCCTTTTAGGGGAAGTCGATTTTTGAGAACCCTGTATCTTTTGACGAACCCTAAATTTTTTGAGGAACCCTAAAATTTTTTTGGAACCCTAATTTTTTGAGAACCCTAATTTTTTGGCAACCTAATTTTTTGGCAACCCCAATTTTTTCGGCAACCCTGATTTTTGGCCCCCTAATTTTTCGGCACCCCTAATTTTTAGCACCCTTTCGAAGAAAGGGTGCGCCAAACGGTTGCGTCAGCAACCGTTGTACGTATTACCCCCCTATTTTACGCCCCCTAATTTTTTCGACCGTGGGCAATTTTTGCCCACGGTAATTTTTGGGTAACCTTTAGGGGCTAGCCCTTTTGATGTCGTTACTCTTGTTTGACCATGATATGTTAGGCCTTGACCTTGCCATTATCCTGGGGTCATTTTTAGCCACGGTAATTTTGGTTATTCCATGGGTCAATTTTGGACCACGGTAATTTTTGGATACCCCTTTGGTCTTCCAGGGCATTTTTTTGCCACGGTAATTTTTTGTCTTCCTTAGGGACTTAGCCCTATTTTTGATGTCTTTACCTTGTTTGCCCATGATATTTCGCCTTTGACCTTGCCATATACTGGTCAAATTTGACCCACGGGTAATTTTTGTCCCTTCCTTTAGGGACTTAGCCCGTTTTTTGATGTCTTTACCTTGTTTGACCAGATATTTCGGCTTTTACCTTGCCATATACCATGGGTCATTTTTGAACCCACGCTAACTTGATGGCTTTGATGGTTCCCACTATCACCTGTAGGAGTATCGTGAGTTATGTTCTATTAGGTTTCTATGAGTATTAGATGAGTGCCCAGGGGATGCCAGGTGAGTGCCAAGTGAGTGCCAATGAGTGCCAATGAGTGCCAAGTGAGTGCCAATGAGTGCCAAGTGAGTGCCACATAGTGCCAAGTGAGTGCCACATAGTGCCAACTGAGTGCCACTTTTTTCAAGCCTTTTCTAGCCTCCCCTGAACCCAGAATAGCCCTAATATGGGTGTCTACCCCTAGGTAATAAGGTATGAGGAATCGATTGGTGTATATTACAATCTGCTAGAATGCTTCCTACTATGAGTTAGTATTTTTATAACACTTATAAGCACTTACACTCTCCATAGACACTTACATTAAACCATATACACTTACACTCACACCCACACACAGGTACACTTACACTTACACTCACCACACTCGATATTTTGATGCCTCAGCATTAATGCCTCAGCATTGATGCCTCAGCATTAATGCCTCAGCATTATTGTCTCAGCATTGATGCCTCAACTTCTGAAGGTTCATCTTTGATGACTCATCTTTGATGACGTCATCTTTGATACCATCTATATTGATGATTCATCTTTGATTGATGAAATCACCTTTGATGGCTCATCTCTTCCCACATCATAGAACAGAGTTAATATTAATGTCTTCCCAAGTTCATAAGCTGCCCACCAGGGCGCAGCAAGCCCGCTCCCCGCAAAGGATGGAGGCCCCGCACCCACAGGTGCGACCCGCCGAGCGAATGAAAAATATATATACTATAAGTCATTCATTTTTATTTCATACTTAAACATTTCAAAGAATTTCGTTTCAAATATACTACGAGTCATTTATTTTTATTTCATACTTAAACATTTTTATTAAAAACATTTTCGCGAACCTAAAACTGTAACTCATTACAGACCTATTATTTAACACATATATTTATTAACATTATTTTTACTTAATACTTTCTACTTAATACTTTTTAATTATAAATTTAAAAAATTGTATGTAAGAAGAAAAAAAATTCAGAGTGTCTGATATGAGTCATTCATTTTTTACTACAATTTACGAAATTTTATTAAAAACATATACTTTACATGCCTTAAAGCAGTAAAGCAGTAAAACAATAGAGGTGTTATTACCTAACACCTAGGGGATTAGTAGGCCTTTGTTTTACTGCTTTACACCTTTTACTTTTCTGCTTTACTGCTTTAACTCATTTTACTGCTTTAACTTTCTGCCTTACTACTGCTTAACTCATGTTTTACTGCTTTAACTCTCTGCTTGTACTGTTTTAACTCTCTGCTTTAACTGTTTTAACTCTCTGCTTTACTGCTTTAACTCATATATTTATTAACATTATGTTTTCTTTTATATTTTTTATTTTGTTTTAATACTTTTTATTTATTATTTCTAATTTTATTTTGTTTTAAAACTTTTTTATTTTTTATTGTAATGAACAATTAAAAACACACAGGAGTCGGTTATATAAAACATTTTTATTTTTAATAAAATTGCTACGAAATTTTATTTAAAAACATATACTTTACATACTTAAAGCAGTAAAGCAGTAAAAACAATAGAGGTGTTATTACCAACACCTAGGGGATTAGTATGCCTTTGTTTTACTGCTTACTTGCTTTAACTTTCTGCCTTTACCTGCTTTTAACTCTATGTTTTAGCTGCTTAACTTTTCTGCTTACTGCTTTAACTTTCTGCTTTACTGCTTTAACTTCTCTGCTTTTACTGTTTTAATTCTCTGCTTTTACTGCTCTTTTAACTCATATATTTATATAACATTAATTGTTCTTTTATATTTTATTTTGTTTTAATACTTTTTATTTATTATTTCGTTATTTTTATTTTGTTTTAATACTTTTTATTTTTAATTTGTATTGTAAGAATAAAAACACACAGAGTTTCGGCCATATAACATTTTATTAATAAAATTGTACGAAATTTTATTAAAAACATATACTTTACCAACCCTTAAAAGCAGTAAAGCAGGTTAAAAACAAAGAGGTTGTTATTTACCTAACACTAGGGGATTAGAGCCTTTGTTTTACTGCTTTACTGGCTTTAAACTTTCTGCTTTACGCTTTAACTTCATGTTTTACTGCTTTAAACTTTCTGCTTTACTGCTTTAACTCATGTTTTACTGCTTTATCTTTACTGCTTTTACTGTTTTAACTCTCTGCTTTACTGCTTTAACTCATATATTTATTAAAATTTTTTTTTTCTTTTATTTTATTTTTATTTTATTTTTTATTTATTTTATTATTATTTTTTATATATTTATTATTTTATTTTTATTATTTTATTAATTTAGGGTTATTTACTTCATGCCTATTTTTTTTTATTTTTTAGAACACACAAACACACACACACCACACACACACACACACCAAACACACACACACACACACCACACACACACACCCACACACACACATACACACTTACATTTAGAGCACACATTCACTATGACACTTATTACACACATTCCACTATTGACACTTTACATTTTAACCCATTAGACACTTAACATTTACACTTATACACATGTGGGTCACACACACACACACACACACACACACACACACACCTCACAACTTATACACACACTCACTATGATACTTATACACACATTCACTATGACACTTAAATTTGTCACATAGACACTTACATTTACACTTACACTCACACACACACAGATTTACTTACACTGACACAGATTTACTTACACTCCACACAGATTTAATTACACTCACACACAGATTTACTTACACACAAAGATTTACTCACACTCACACACACATTTACACACACACACACACACACACACACACACACACACACACACACACACACCCACGCACACTCACTTATACACACGTATAACGTATAATTTATTAAAACATTTTATGTTTAATTAAACACCGTACATTTATATTACTCATTTAAATATAACTAAAATTTTTTCAAAGTTTCTTAAAACTTCTTTAATAAACAATCATTTTCTTTGAACAAAGAATTTATTATTAACTGGTAATACTTTTGTTTATAAATTTTATAAAACTATCAAGTTTTAAAATAACTTTTTCTAAAATTTTATGAAATTTTATTAAAAAACATATATTTTACGTACCTTAAAATCTTTAGCCATGTAAGGTACAGCCCCCAGTGCACCCCTCTACACCAAGCTTTGCCACGTTTTGTTCTATTGACTTACTGCTTTACATTATCTTTAGCCATGTAATAAGGTATAAAAATAACCAAATAAGTTCTTCTCTGCTAACATTATAACATGTATTTTATTAAAATCATTCTAAGTTTTTATATTAAAAATAACAATTATTCCACTTCATTTATAATTATTCACTCGATGTAACTAAAAATATTTCAAAAGTTTTGTTAAATAATTCGGGTTTTCTTTATTATTCATTATTATTATCTATTGTACATTGAAATCCATCACGAGAAAACACAACTACCCGCACTCCTTACAGATACGAAACTGACCTCTCTCTCTGTAAAAAATGTGTTGAAATAACTACTTTAGGCTTAAATTTAGGATAATCCTTTTGTAACCAGGGGCGATTTAGGCCTAATTCCAGGTCAAAATATATTTCAGAACTGACCTTTGTCTGTTAAAAAATGTTGGTGCAATAACTACATTTTAGCCTAAATTTAGCCTACAATTTAGGATAAATCCTTTTCTTGTAGCGGGCTATAATCCGTAATACCAGGTCAAAAAGTATTTCCCGTATGAGACAAGAATCATTGTTATTATTATTTTTATAAATATATTTCAAACTGAAACATGCTGGATCGGAAAGATCCTTTAAGCAGGTAAAAAGGAAATGTTTTCCTTACTTGTGATTGGTTGGGGTAATCCTTATCTCTATATGACCTCGTATGTGATTGGTCGAGAATTATTTTATCGTCTTTTGAAAATTAACGTTGTTCTTTAAACTTGTATTTGAGCAGGTGTGTGTTTTATTATCTTTTAGACCCAAACTCATTTTAAAATCATAGTCATTTTAGCTGTTAAGCGGTGCACAAGTTATCTGATTTGTATTAAAAGTGTTTTATTTTTACTAAGTGTATATCATATTTATAATAAATACTTACATTGAGGAATAATTATTAATTTCACTAGAATAGATAATAATTAATTACTAGTTCATAAGCTAACCACCAGGGCTCAGCATGAGCCCCACCCGCAAAGGCAGCCAACCCGCACCCGCAGGTGCGTCCCCGCCCGCCGCGTGCGCCCGCAGGCGCAATATTTCCGCGCGAATTATTAGTTAAAACATACATACACACAAAGCACACCTACAACACCACACACACACACACACACACACACACACTTACACATATAACGTATAATTTATTAAAACATTTTATTTTATTATTATACTTAGTGTTATTTACTTCATGCCTATTTTTATTATTATTAACACACATTGACACAAACACACACGCACACATACACACACGAACACACACCACTCGCACGCACATCTCACTTACCACATATAGCGTATAATTTATTAAAACATTTAATTTTATTATATACTTAGTGTTATTTACTTCATGCCTATTGTATATTATTTAGAATACACATGCACACACTCACAACACACACACACACACACACACACACACACACACACACCACACACCATACACACTTACACATACGCCACCCACCCACTCGATATTTTGATCCCTCAACTTTAATGCCTCCAGCTTTTGATACCTCAACTTTGGAATGTCTCAGTTTTGAGTGCCTCAATTGATGTCTCAGTTTGACTGCCTCAACTTTGATGTCTCAGCTTTTGTTGCCTCAACTTTGATACCTCAGCTTTGATTTGGGCCTCAGCTTTGATGCCTCAACTTTGATACCTCAGCTTTTGATGCCTCAGCTTGATGGCCTCCAACTTTAATTAACTTAGGCTTTGGGTACCTCCAGCTTTAGTGGTTCTCTTTGATGACTATCTTTGATGGCGTCATCTTTTGGATAACCACCTATATTGAGTGGATTCAGTTATAAGCAGTCTACATTACCATAGACACTGTACCACTTACACTTATCACACACATACACTATATCTCTATTCACACAGACGCACATACACATAGTACACTTACGTTCCCGCCATAAGACACTTACACTCACACCGCACACACAAATATATATATATATATATATTATTATATATATATATAAATATATATATATATATATATATATAATTATATATATATATATATATAATATATATATTTTCATTTCGCGCGGGAATATTGCGCCTGCGGGCGCACGCGGCGGGCGGAAACGCGGAAATATTGCGCCTGCGGGCGCACGCGGCGGGCGGGGGCGCGGCGGGACGCCACCAGCGGGTGCGGAGTTGGCTGCCTTTGCGGGTTGGGCTCATGCTGAGCCCTGGTTAGCTTATGAAACTAGTGAATTAATTATTATCTATTCTAGTGTGAATTAATAATTATGCCTCAATGTAAGTATTTATTATAAATATGATATACACTTAGTAAAATAAAACACTTTTTAATACAAATCAGATAACTTGTGCACCGCTCTTAGCAGCTAAAATGACTATGATTTTAAAATGAGTTTGGGGTCTAAAGATAATAAAACACACACCTGCTCAAATACAAGTTTAAAGAACAAATGTTAATTTTCAAAAGACGATAAAATAATTCTCGACCAATCACATACAAGGTCATATAGAGATAAGGATTACCCCCGACCAATCACAAGTAAGGAAAACATTTCCTTTTTACCTGCTTAAAGGATCTTAACGATCCAGCATGTTTCAGTTGGAAATATATTTATTAAAAAATAATAATAACAATATGATTCTTGTCTATACGGGAAATACCTTTTGACCTGGTATTAGACTTAATTAGCCCGTCTACAAAAAGGATTATCCTAAATTAGGCCTAAATTTAGGCCTAATGTAGTTATTGCACCACATTTTACAGAAAAGGTCAGTTTGAAATATATTTTGACCTGAATTAGGCTTAAATCGCCCCTGGTACAAAAAGGATTATCCTAATTTTAAGACCTAAAGTAGTTATTTCAACACATTTACAGAGAGAGAGGGTCAGTTTCGTATTCTGCTAAGGAGTGCGGGTAGTTGGTGTTTTCTTCGTGATGGATTGTCAATTAATAGATAATAATAATAATTAATAAAGAAAAACCCGAATTATTAAAAAAACTTTGAAATATTTGTAGTTAACATTCGAAGGAATAATATAAATGTAAGTGAATAATTGTTATTTTAAAATAAGAACTTAGAATGATTTTAATAAAATACATGTTATGTTAGCAGAGAAGAACTTATTTTGTTATTTTTATACTTATAACATGGCTAAAGATGATGTAAAGCAGGTAAGTCAAGAGAACAAAACGTGGCCATAGCTTGGTGTGAGGGTGCTGGGGGCTTTGAAATTTTTATTAAAATTAAAACTTAAAAATATATGTCTTTTAATAAAATTTCATAAAATTTTAGTGAAAAGTTATTTAAAAACTTGATAGTTATAAAAATTTTATAAACAAAAAGTATTAACAGTTAATAATAAATTCTTTGTACAAAGATAATGTTTGATTTATTATAGAAGTTTTAAGAAACTTTGAAATAATTTTAGTTATATTTGAATGAGTAATATAAATGTACGTGTTTAATTAAAAACATAAAAATGTTTTAATAAATTTATACGTTATATGTGTAAGTGGGTGTGTGAGTGTGTGTGTTTGTGTGTGTGTGTGTGCTGTTAAATCTGTGTGCAATGTGTAGTAAATTCTGTGTTGTAAGTTAAATCTGTGTGTTGAGTGTAAGTAAATCTGTGTGAGTGTAAGTTAAATCTGTGTCAGTGTAAGTAAATCTGTGTGTGAGAGTGTAAGTGTAAGTGTATGTGTTCTATGGACACAATGTAAGTGTCATAGTGAATTTGTGTATAAGTGTCATAGTGAACGTGTGTATAAGTGTAAGTGTGTGCTGTGGGTGTGATGTGTGTGGACCACATGTGTATAAGTTAAATGTAAGTGTTCTATGCGGTAATTGTAAGTTGTCATAGTGAATGCAACGCATGTGTATAAGTGTCATATGATGTGGTATAAGTGTTAAGTGATGTGGTGTCTGTGTGGGTGTGTGTGGTAATGTGTGTGTGTGTCGTGTGTGTGTGTGTGTGTGTGTGTATCGTGTTGTGTGTGTGTGTGGTGTCTGCTGTGTGTGTGTGTATGTGTGTTCTAAAAAATAATAAAAATAGGCATGAAGTAAATAACACTAAGTATAAAATATAAAATAATAAAATTAAAATAATAAAAATAATAAAAATAATAATAAAATAAATAAAAAATAATAATAAAAATAAATAAAAGAAACATAATGTTAATAAATATATGAGTTAAGCATGTTAAAGCAGAGAGTTAAAAGTAAAGCAGAGGTTGAAAGCAGAATAAAATCTCTCG
>JABUQX010083910.1:17500-27031 GCA_015478945.1 Trachelipus rathkii | reverse complement strand
ACTTTGATACCCGAATGGTTGACCTCTCTTTCCGGTAACGACGTTCAATGGTTCTACGGCTTCTGGGCAGTTTAACCCTATCAGAACTTCAACGGTTAGCGATGGTATATCCGGCTCCAGCTCGCTACATAGGTCATGTAAATGCTCGTATTTTTCAGCTACTTCCAGGCATGGCACTGTTGCTCTGTCTGCCGCGATGTCTTCGCGGATGTATACAGCGCCTAAGTGGATCTTCTCCTTTGATCGTAAGCCTTGCACGACGAGGTTCTTAAATTTTAGACGACATTCGGTGTCGTTCTGTGCCAGATATAGTAGTTTTGATGCATATATTCAACTTTCATTCCAGTAAGATTGAGTCCTATTTCGAATAGAGAAGTTTTCATAAAATGATGTATTTTGACTAGGTGGTCCAGCATTGGCGTAAAGTGGAGCACTTCCGGTGGGTAGGAGAGCTTATGAGGTACAATCAGATGGGCAAAACATTAGAAGATTGAGTTTTATTACAAATCCTTTTCTCCTTTGCCTTTATGCGATTGATTACTGCTGGTGGTTCTACTGGGTCCCTTTCTTCATATGAGAGCGCCGGGTAGCTTCTTCCTTCATGCAGAAGAGTGTGATGGCTTCTTTTGCAATTTCTGCAGCGGTTAGGATTCCTGCAATCTTTTACCCTGTGATTCTGACGTAAGCAATTAAGGCATAACTTCCTTTCTCTGGAAATTTCTTGCCTTTGTGCAATTGGTAGATTTGCGAATTTCGGGCAGTTGTTGATGTAATGATTTTCTTTGCAAAAAACGCAGGCGTAATTTCTAGTGTATGTCTCTGCTACTGTGTTGGTTGCAAAACTGTTTGCCTTTCTTATGTACGACTCCTCTCTTACACCTTTGTTTCTGACATGTTGGTTAAATCTGTCTGCTGGTACAGTGGGCGATGAAAAGCGTGCTAGCCGAGCTTGTTCATGTATGAATTTGGAGAACTGTTCGAAGCTTGGATATGATCCGCTGTTCTTAGGTCCATTTTCGGAGAATTTGAAGGCTTGCTTATTCCATTCGTTCGTAAGATAGTTGGGTAGCTTTCTCAGCATTGATCTGATTTTGTCGGGGTCGTCCAAGGATATTAAGCTTCGTGTGGATCTTTTACATATTTCACATTTTTTCAAGAAATCTGCAAAAGCCATCAGTTCTGCTGGGTTTCCAGATCTAATAACTGACCATCTATCTAACTTGTCTTTCAATGTGCTTACAAGAAGATGAACGTTTCCAAAGCGCTCTTCTAGTTCCTCCATTGCTTCTTCGTATGCGTTTACAGAATCCATAGAAATATACGCACTCACTAATTCCTGCGCTTGTCCTGTGGTATATTGATGCAGATAATAAAGGAGCTTTTGTTTGTCTTTTACTACACTTTGGACCAAGACCTGAAAACTCGTTTTCCAGGTTAAATATTGAAGTGGATTTCCGTCGAACGTTAACGGTTCTGGTTTGTGCAGAGATGCTGTATCTAAAATATGTTTAAGCCCGAAGACGAATTCTGAACCTGAGCATCTTGGACGAATGTGTTTGCAGTTGGATCCAAGATACTTTGAGCATCTATTCTGGGTTCCTTCTTCAATCCACCGCTTCCTGTATTGCCGTGGCCTACTGGAGTCTTCTTATTTACTTCAGGGTGTGATTCTTCGCCTTGCCTTTCATGATTCGAAGTCGAATCTTGAGCCGAAATCCCAACATTTTCTGCTTCCATATTTACATTTGTTTCTAGATCTTTCTTTATTTGCTGTGCGTTAGCGGCATTCTTCTGTTTAACTGTCTGATGCATGGCTACCTTTAACCCTTGAGCTCGTTCACCCATGGTCTCCACGGCTTCTTCCTCCATTTGTGCTTCTTCGTATAACTCCAAGGTTTCCAGCATTTGGGTTAACCTTTCTAAATCATGTAATGCATTGATTTGGAACTTTCCACATCGTTTAAATACCTTACCAACGTTTCCTGTGCATTATCCTGTAACAACTGAATTTGAATTTCATCCATAACACTCACGAACTTAACTTTAAGAGTTCGATAGGACTTTTTGGCTAAGAACAAACGCGCCCTTGAATTCGGCACCTCAGCCGTTTCTCCTGCCCCATTTGTCTCATTCGTGGCCATATCTTTATTGGCCTCGGCCTTTGGCTTTCCCCCCATTCACACTTATATATGGTTCTGCTGGCGTGCTTATGCAAAAAGAAAGTGAGTGCTGCGTGCGTAAATACCAGGCTTTGCTTACACAATAAAACACACTTGTTTGGAAGTATATTTAGAAACAAAATAAGCGGTACAATGTAAAACAATAATACAATATAAAATAGAAGGTAAAATATGGGAACCCGTGTAAGCAAATCCTTTGAACACCTTATAAGAACAAAATAAAATACCTTGGGCTTGCCCTAATAGTAATAATAAGGATAAGGATAATGAATATAATTAAAAAATATTTATTTATGTAGTATGGTTTCATACAAATAATTTAAATGAAAAAACAACAACAAGAAAAAATAGAATGATATTAGCCCAGAACCAAAGTAAAAAGATAAACGGCACGTCTTAACCAGCAACTTTCTATTTCAATATTTAATCAAATAACGGCAATACCAGCACGCTTCCCAATAAATAAGTATAATACCTAGTATGCAATTAATATCACCAAAACATTGGATATGGCTCAAGTCAATCGAGTAGAACCAATAGAACAAATACCGGATAATAATGAGATATATAATAATAATTAGCCATCCAATAATCTACCAATTATATAATAATAATCAATTAATATTATATAATTTTATAATAATATTATACCAATAATAATAATATATAATAATCAATTGAATATATTTGGTTAATATCTTTCAGAAAAATTAAAAATGTATTGTTATCACCAAAATTATCGGGGTAATAAGCTCGCATTAATGGAGTAAACCAACAGACAAATACGGTATTAATAATAATAAGAATAAGAAAAATCACGCAGGAAATAATAATAATAATAATAATAATAATAATAATAATAAATAATAATAATAATAATAATAATAATAATTAATAATAAGATAATAATGGAATAATAATAATAATATACATAATAATAATAAAATAAATATTAATAAATAATAATAAAATAACTAATAATAAATAATATCAGGAGATACCATTGATTGATGCTCCAGAAGCTGTTATCGAGGTTATATTATGTTACATTGCAATCTGGGAAGAAATTTGACATTACAGGAACTTCAGCACTATATTTGTCAATTGCCCCATCCAGTTTTGATTATTATGGGTGATTATAACATCCATCACAATTTTTGGGAACCTGTTCTCCCTCGTGGGGGATACAATGAATCTGGAGAATCTATTTAATTTATATTTTCTGCTGAATTGGTTGCTGTGGCAGTTTAAGTTTAATATTTCTCTATCTTTTCTCTTAGATGCATTGACAATTGTGAGAGGTTTTTTGGTGTGTTTGATTGATTTACCTCCACAACTAGCTTCTTGCAACGAGCTATTAAAGTTACTAAAATACGACCGGTGGTTAATTTTCCTTGCGATCCGTCTTTGTGGTGCAATTGTGGGTGAATTTAAAGCATACCAGAAATTTTCTCCCTTCCATTCTCATAAATCCATAATTCTGTATACAGTATTTAGGTGTGAAATTGTGGCGGGTAACTGCAACAAGAACCAAGAGGTGAAAGTTTTCATAAAACTTTCGGCAGTAACTACTCAAGAAAATAGATAACAACCATAAAAATAAACATGACTACAATTTGTATATACCTTAATTCTACTCTTACACCCAACATATCGAATTTGAATGAGACTAATATCCTAAGATAAACCTATCCAGTCGGTTATGTAGGAATTCTGTCCGCATTAGCGTAGCAGATGAGGCCGGTATAGATTGGTCTTATCGCTTAACAATATATATATCTCTATAGTAGTACCATTTATTAACGTTTCTAAGTGTTACGAGTATCATGTGGCCGGTCCGGCTGGTACGTCTGGTGTTTATATCTCGCTTTTAGTCATGAAATTATCATGTTTTATACCTTACAATTTTTATGTGAGTCTTAATTTAATGGTTCGTATTGTCGCCTTAACTACCTTCACTGTCTATGTTATTTGTTTCCTAAGTTTTCTTCCAAGGTCTTGTTGTTTATTATGGTAGTGAGGTACATCTCTGGCCCGACACTATACTATGAGGGCCTATTTATTGTACTAATATCTTTTGACTTCAACCCCTGTTTACCAATTACATACTATTATCATTACACCTTTATACTACTTTATCTGTTGCCAGGCCAGCATATGGCTACTCTACTATGTTTTCTCTCCATATACATTGATAATATAATATAGATCTATTAGTCTAAACCGAGTATTGGACGGAATATTAAACATTGATCATGTTAAACAATAATGTTCGTGGTGTAAAATTGAAATTGTCATATCGAGTTGTATGTTTTAGCCTTCCGTGAGGTATATAGCCAGTAGTTGCAGTTCTACTGCTCACTCTGGTGTGGCTGTTTTAACGGGCCTGTTCCTCAATTCTGCACCTACGTTAAGTATCTTATACTATATATATACTAAGTACCTAACAACTATTATGGGGACAATACACCCCACACTCTTCAGCATGTTATTTTCACACGATGTAATACTAGGTAAAGTTGCTCTGTAATTTAAAGAACTTACATACTGGCAACACAAGCAAATCAAATAATCATCCACTCATTATCTGCCTCATCGTTATCGACCGCAGATATTATTGGATACACAGTGAGACACAACTCATAAATAATCAATTCGTGCCCAAATTCTTGAAAAGGTCAAAAGTACTTTGCAAGTACAAGCACAAGTATAAAAACATAACGTAACAACACTACCCCTTCGCCCTCGAGAGAGGTGGAAGTACACAGTGACAGCTTGGTCTTTAAGTGGCATACACTCTACAATGTTGCTCTATGGTGCAAAACCCATGTACATAGTAACACGTTGAATTTCTCTTTTTCCTCGTGCCATGACCTTTTCTTCTGGCACTATAATGTCATATGTCGCACTTGACCTGGCATTATTTGTTTCTTGCCTCACTCACTGACCAAGAACAAGCATCAAGTTCCAATTACTTTCTTTCGCCCGTACCATCAATTTACTCAAATGTTACATAATTTTCTGAGGCTAATAGTGGTCAAGACAACTACAATTCTGTGGAATTTGGGGTAATTTGCCTAATATTTTCTACAATATAATGTGGTTTAATTTTTTTAAAAAAAAATATTTTAAGAGAAAAATTCGAAAAATATGAGAGAAGAGAGAGAGGAGAGAGGAGGAGGGAGAGAGAGAGAGAGAAGAGAGAGGAGAGAGAGAGAGAGGGAGAGAGGAGAGAGACGAGAAAGAATGGACGTAAGGAAGAGAGCACGAAGTGAACGAGAGAGAAGAATGAGAAGAGAGCGAGTAGTGAGAGAGAGGGAGAGAGAGAGAGGAGAGGAGAGTGGTTAGCTATGAGGCGACGAGCCGTGGAATGATGAAGAGATGAAGTAGAGATGAATGGACGAGAGAGAGAGATGAATGAGAGGAATAAGAGAGACGGAGGGAGAGAAATGAGTAAGAGAGTAAGAGATCGGAGATAGAGAGTAGAGAGGAAGAGAGTAATGAGATGAAGAGAAGATGAAGAGATGGGGAGAGAATAGATGAGAGATAGAGGAGAGAGGGAGAGAGAGAGAGAGATGGATAAGAGAGAAGATGAAGGAGAGAGAAGGTAGAGAGTAAGATTGAGAGAGGGAGGAGAGAAGTAGATGAGAGAGAGGAGAGATGAGTAGAAGTGAGTGTGAGAGAAGAGATTGAAGCAAGACGTGTGTAGACGCATCGACGCGATGCGGAGCAGATGAGCAGTAAGAGAGAGAGATAGAGATGAGAGATATGAAGATGATGGAGCGTAGTAATAGATGAGAGAGCGAAGAGAAAGAGTGAGATGAGAGAGAGAGAGAGAGATGGAGAGGAGAGGAGAGAGAGAGAGAGAGAGAGAGAGAGAGGAGAGAGAATGAGAGAGAGAGAGAGAGAGAGAGGAGAGAGAGAGAGAGAGAGAGAGAGCAGTGAGAGAGGAGATAGTGTAAGAGGTAAAAGGATAGAGTATGAAGAGAGAGAGATATAGAGATGATGATAAAGTATAATAGATAAAGATAGAAGAGAGTAAGCGAGATGAAGAGATGAGAGAGAGATGAGGAGAGAGTAAGAGAGAGAGAGGAGAGAGTAAGAGAGATGATAATATAGATAAGTAAGATGAATAAGAGATAGAATAGAGTAGAATGTAAGTAACGAGAGTAGAGTAGAGTAATGAAGATGAGAGATAGAGAGAGAGAGAGGAGAGTAAGAGAGTGACAGAGAGAGAAATAGTAGAAGATAGATATAGAGTTAAGATAGAGAGAGAGAGAATGACCGATTTCAAGAATTCTGGAATTATTATTTAATAGTTACATGGAAGAAAGTGTAGAAGAAGGCAATAGAATATAATTCACAGTTAATATGATATCTACGATGAGGCTTGATAATATTGGAATTTCACACAATTTACATAGTAGTATGAATAAAATGATGTATGTTTGTTTGTGACTTGAAAGTGTGGTGCTGTTTTACAGATAAATACTGTACAACCGGTTACATCTGATGAACTCTTGAGTGTTAATTTGTACAGAAGACATTAAATCAGCAATAAAAGGCTCTCTAACTAAAAAAAATTCCGCTACTATCATACTTGTGTTGATAAATAACAAGATTATGTATAACCACTCGAGATGCTCTGATGTTGCCTGAATAATTGTGTTGGCAGTTATCTGTTTCTAGGACTCTCCAGATATAGAGGTGCAGTCTAATTAGTGGCGCATCAGCTAAGTCTGATTTTGAGGGTATTTTGAGCAAAATACACCTTCAAAATGGCTGTCTAGCACTTGTGCACAGGTGTCGCGAATATGTCTACTACCTGAATGTTCTGTATTTTTTCTATCTCGCGGACGTGCACAAGATAAATTAGCTTCCTAGATGCTTGTTGAATAAACTTGCGTTTTTAGATTTCCGTGGTGTGGATTAAATCATAATAGCGTTATATATTATAGACGCTTAGTACTCGAAAGAGTGACGTCAAATTGTGTGGTGCCTTGGAAGTCTTTCGATTGGCTCAGTTGTGTTGTTGAATGGGATCAAGGATCAAAAATGTTTTTCGGATCTTGCGTCCGCAATCTTTTGTGCAGTTCTGGATGATATAACTCCAGGACAATGATACTATATAGAGCACAAAGAATCAAACTTTGTAGATGAGCTATGTATACGAATATTTTTTTTTTTGAACAAATAATGTCTCGGATTAGATTTTGGTGGTAGTGACGCTCTCTTGGATGTTATTTGTCCAGTTATGGTTTTTGGGGTTCGAGAAGCCGTTTTTGAGTAGGTGAGGCGTTTTGAAAAGGGAATTTAAGAAATTCGTTTACGCGACGAGCCAATGACTTGGAATCATTAACTCGGTAAAGAGATCGGACAGTATACCATTTCTTTTGGCTAACTGCTGAGGTCGTTAAGTTTAGGAGTTCCCTTTAGGTCGGGAAACGTGCTCGTCGTATTCTCAAGAGAAATTTCAGCTTACGAGTGGTTCACTCTAAACTGAAATTCAATGAGTGAAATAAGTGACGGTAAATAGAAAAAGTACCATGTTAATTTTCTGTTCGAGTTATGGAAATTCCAGTTAAAATGCCGACAATGCCTTGGAATTGACTCTGTAAAAACACAAAGACTATTTAGTCTGGTGCAGTTTGAATTCACTAATTAGTGTTATAGAACCTATATTGATTTCGGTTTAGAATTCCGGCGCTGCTATTCTCGAGTAGAAGTTGGTTGTGGAATGACACACTTTTTTGCCGTATGAAATTTGCCCAAATTCATATTTAGTAAAGTTGGCCTAAGGTTGGCAAAAATTTGATTTTTAGCGATAAAATGGGGTAACAGAAGATCGAAGTAAGTTCTTTAATGGACCACATACTTATCAATAAGCTAATGATCATTCTTTCTCTTGACCAGGCCCTCGCATGCACTCATATAGTTATAACGATGAGTTATAGCTATGAGTTATCTTCATAATAAAGTTACTCTCAAAACATTAATAGTTTTCTCCCGCACTTAATCTGAGGTAAGAGCACGTGAGTTCGAGTAAAGCAATGTTCCATCTATTCTTGTGATGAGCTCGAATGGTCTTTTACCGCTCCCAAGTAAGAGCCATAAACTTTCTGATCCTATGTTTGAAACTTTGTTATGCTTAAAGGTAAATTCTTCATATGTGTAATTCGGAATCCTAAGTATTGCTTTTTGCATTACTTTTAAGCATTATGGTAAATAATCACAACTAGAAAGGGTATGTTTGTGTCATTATCACATATATACATAATCTGCCTTAGCCTTAGAGAAGTATTTGCTAGAAAAATGGAAGTGAGATAGAAATGGTAAACAGACTGTGGTAAATCTATGGATGTAAGAATGATGAGCAATTCATAATACGGTGGTCTTTAGAATTTATATAGGAATTTTTCCTTGGAACAAAGTAAATAGAGCTACAACTTGGCCATATTCTCTGTCAAAAAGGGTAAATCAGGGATGCAGTAGCTTTGAGGCAAAATACAATGTACAGTGACATCCTTCTGAATGGCAGTGGCAGGTTTATCTAAAGGAGCTGAAGCTAGTGCATAATCTTTAAAACTCTACTGATATTGGCTTAGGCTATATATGGCTCCGGTGCTCTTGCAAAGAAGCTTGCAGTGGATTGGAAGGTAAGATGTATTGATGAAGTATAATCGTATCCAGGTGCCAGAGTGAGTGATCTTTTGTGGATAGTAGTAAATGGATATAAGAGAAGAATTGAACGATTTAATAATAGTTTGTTGAAATCTTTTTATATGTTATCTCATGTAATTGGTGCATATGGGTAAATGATATAGGACAATCTAGTCAGAAACATTATAGCGTGTGTAAAAGGTCAGGTTGACTCGCGCTCAGAGAAGATTCTGCAAAGCTATGTGGAAGAATGATAGAATGGGTCTATTGTAAATTTTGGAGATATTACCTAGTTAGGTGCAGGTAGATCCCAGATATGGGGAAGCAGGGCTTTAGGTGTAAAGTAAAGGTTTGTGATGATACTAGTTATGTTTTGTCAGAGGATAATTAGTTTCTTGCACACTTGTGGTGAAATGGCATAAAGAGTATTGAAGGGTGGAGAATCTGGTTATGCGATCGAATGGAAGTTTACTTTAGGAGTGAGTACGGGGTTGATATAGAGACATGTTTAACAGGATGCTAGTTGGTTAGCAGTGTTGTATGGAGAGACTTGTCTAGATGATAATGGCAAAGTAGGGGTGATCGCTGGGTAAATTCTTAGAGATGATGGAATTAATTTATAGCAGTGTGAAGAGTTAATATGAGTGGATAGAGAAATAAAACTAGCTTAGTACGACTCACTCGCATGGCA
>JABUQX010083910.1:0-15000 GCA_015478945.1 Trachelipus rathkii | reverse complement strand
GTATAAAGAAGGGTTTCATTTTTGCTAAAGAGTAGCCCATTTTATTCCCATACCTCTAAAAAGGAAAAAATTCTAATTTTCATTCCCAATTTGACAACACAAGAAGCAAAACTGTTGCTTTTTTCTGCCCTTTAAAACGTCGTTGTCGGGTGTTTTTCGTTTGTATCAATTTTAGGCTTTTAATTTTTGAAAACCTATGCTTTGACATTTTTGGCTTCACCTCCAATTTTTTTCGAAATTATCTCAAACTTGAAAGATGCATAGATTTGTTAATTTCCTAGAGAAAGCTATTTTTTTTTTTTTTTTTTTTTTTATTTTTTTTTATTTGAATTTGGACTCGTTCCGAGCAATGGTCGAAATTCAAATCCTGTTTTTTTGGTTTTAAAAAGAAAATTTGCGATAATGTTTTATATATTTATGCGAACATGATAAAATTTTCAGGATATATGTAGTCGGGGGAGATACACATGTTTTATTTAGATAATTTTTGGTGAACGCCTTAGTTTTGAATTTATCTTTGGAACAAATTTAAAAAAAAACAAAATTGTAATTTTTAAAAAAAATTTTTTGGAGAATGCCAAAAAATTATCTAAGTTAAAAAGATGTATCTCACCCGACTATAAAAGCCTTGAAAATTTGATGTTGATCGGATTAGTAAAAAAAATATATATCATTATTTCACCTTTTCAGGCAACAAAAAAATTTCAAAAAATTGATCTGAAATTTCTCATATCGCATTAATATAGAGGAAAAATATATCTAATTTTTCCTTTTCAAAACCAAAAAAAAAAAGTAGGTTTTGAATTTTCCCCAATTGCTAGGATCTATGATCAAAATTCAAAAAACGTTTTATGCATTCCCTAGATAATGGACACATCCATGTATCTTTCAAGTTTGAAGTAATTTCGAAAAAAAAAAATTTGGAGTGAAGCCAAAAATGTAAAAAACAAGGTTTCAAAAAATGAAAATTCTAAAAGAATGAACTACAGACACAGAAAAAAACACCCGAAAACAAACTTTGCTTCTTGCTTTGCGTCAAAATTCAGCTGAAAATTAAGAATTGGGACCATTTTAAGTTTTCGGTCTAAATGGGGCCAGCCCGGAGCAAAATTTACCTAAACTTTTACTGTAAAATATCTTAAATCAATTACGAACTTTGTTAAACGTTATCAAAACTTCCATTTTGGGAGGAAGAAGGAAATATACAATTGAGATATATTTATATTATTAGTATAAATATAGAACAATATTAATTATAAAAAATTGAAATTTTGCATTTAAATAAGAAAATAATTTTTATTTCTCAGAAAAAAAAATTTGAATTCATTTCTTTCAACTTTAAAGAATTTTTCAAAAATGATTAAATATGATTAACAAAAAAAAAAAAAAAACCCGCGAAAAAAAGTCTCCAAAAACTCTTTGTACAAAAGTCCTTGCTAAGAACCAACCCCATGACTTTTTCCAACGAACATTCCTTTAGAGTATTCATCTGCCCCTTTAGATACTCTCCGCCCCATTTAGAAACTCCTTCGTCCACCTTAGTAGTAGTAGTAGGAGGGTCATTCGCACGTTGTTGGTCATTGTGACCACGCAATTCAGAACCTACCTGAGGCTTTTTGACCCCATTTTTTACCTGCCCTTGACCTTTTGGGCTTGACCTTTTTGGGCTGACCTTTTTTGAGCCCAAATTTTTTACCTGACCTTGACCTTTTGGGCTTGACCTTTTTGGCCTTACCTTTTTGGCGCCCTTTCGACTCCATGGGTCATTTTTTCCCACGGTATTTTTTGAGACCCTAATTTTGTGAGAACCCTAATTTTTTGAGAACCCAAATTTTGAGAACCCAAATTTTTTAGAACCCTAATTTTTGCAAACCTAATTTTTTTTTGGCAACCCTAATTTTTAGCAACCCTTTCGAAGAAAGGGTGCGGCCAAACGGTTGCGTCAGCAACCGTTGTACGTATTACCCCCTATTTTACCCCCCCTAATTTTTTCGAACCGTGGGAATTTTTCGCCTACGGTAATTTTGATCTTTTTTAGGGCTTAGCCTATTTTTGAGTCTACCTTGTTTGACACTTGCCAGATACCATGGGTCAAATTTTGGCCCACGGTAATTTTTGGCTACCCTTTGGTCTTCCATGGGTAAATTTTGGCCCACGGTAATTTTACCAACCCTTTTGTCTTCCATGGGTCAATTTTGACCCAGGGTAATTTTTTGTCCTTCCTAGGGCTAGCCCATTTTGGTGATGTCTTTAACTTGTTTGACCATGATATTTCGGCATTAACCTTGCGTACACCATGGGTCATTTTTGACCCACGCCAATTTTTTTGCCCACTCGTGCCCACCCGTCACATATTCGTTCCTAACTGAACGCCTGGTATGGACCTACCCCAATGAACACCTACAACAGTGCGCGTGCGCACACACACAACAACACACACACACCCACACACACACACACAACACACACACACACACACTTATACAGACATTCACTATGACACTTACATTTACCCATAGACACTTACATTTACACTTATACACACGTGCGCGTGCGCACACACACATACACACCCTTGACAGATACCATGGGTCAATTTTTTGCCCACGGTAATTTTTTGCCCTTTTAGGGACTTAGCCCTTTTTTTTGATATCTTAACGTTACCATGATATTGTTCGCCCTGACCTTTGTATTCACGGTACAATTTTGAGCCTCAGCATTATTGACTGCCCCAACTTTGACTGCCTCAACTTTAATGGTCCCCAATCACCGCAAAGAGTATCTATGATGTTTTTAGTGTTCTATGAGTTGCCGGTGAGTGCCAAGTGAGTGCCCAAGTGAGTGCCAATGAGTGCCAAGTGAGTGCCAATGAGTCCCAAGTGAGTGCCAATGAGTGCCAGTGAGTGCCACATAGGTGCAACTGAGTGCCACTTTTTTCAAGCCTTTTCTAGCCTCCCCTGAACCCCGAATAGCCCTAATATGGGTGTCTACCCCTAGGTAATAAGGTATGAGGAATCGATTGGTGTATATTACAAGTTGCTAGAATGCTTCCTACTATGAGTTAGTATTTTTCTAACACTTATAGCATGACAGAAAATATATCTAAAGAGTTACACATTTGAGACAGTGATCGCAAACGTTTCCTGAGTCCGAGTCCGCGTCCGCAGGAGCCCATCCGCGAAACCGCCGCCGCGTGCGCCCGAGGCGCAATATTTCCACGTTCCCGCCCGCCGCGCTGCGCCCGCATGCGCAATATTTCCGCGTAACCGCCGCGCCTTGCGTCCGCAAGACGCTAATTCCCGCTGTGACACGAAAAAATAGATATCAAGTGTAAACGATTCAAAGAATTTCTCTTCACATAACATACTATCGAATATCATTTTTACTTTACAATTGTACGAAATTTTATTAAAAAATATACTTTACACACCTTAAAGCAGTAAAACAATAGAGTTATTACCTAACACCTAGGGGAATAGTATGCCTTTGTTTTACTTGCTTTATTGCTTTAACTTTCTGCTTTACTGCTTTCAACTCATGTTTTACTGCTTTACTTTCTGCTTTACTGCTTTAAACTTTCTGCTTTACTGCTTAAACACTCTTGCTTTACTGCTTTAACTTTCTGCTTTACTGCTTCAACTTTCTGCTTTACTGCTGAACTCAATACATTACATACCTAAAGCAGTAAAAGCAGTAAAACAATAGAGTTTACCTAACACCTAGGGATTAGTAGCTTTGTTTTACTGCTTTACTGCTTTAACTTTCTGCTTTACTGCTTTAACTTTCTGCTTTACTGCTTTAACTTTCTGCTTTACTGTTTTAACTCATATATTTATTAACATTATGTTTTCTTTTATGCAATTTATTTTTTTTATTACTTTTTATTTTATATATATCTATATAAATATATAAATATATATTAGTTTTAATACTTTTATTTTTAATTTGTAATGTAGGAAAAAAAAACACACAGAGTTTCTGTTATATTAAACATTTTATTTTAATAAATTGTACGAAATTTTATTAGAAAACCTTTTTATATATACGAGTTTTAAGGGAAGTAAAATCGCGTTTTTTCATTTTAAAGCATTTATTACATAATTAGAAACTATAAAATCATTGACATACAAAATTTTTAGCATCAAATATATTTACAAGTTTATTAAAACATACATTATTTAAAAAACATATAATGAAATAAATACAATAGACTCCACATAAATTGGAATATATAAGGGTTGAACAGGTTAAGACATAGTTTTTTACACAGCTTACTTATTATATTTTAAAAAAAAGGAGATATAATGATTATCAATTATAAAATTAAGTTCAAAGAAATCAATTATGTTGAAACAGTATCGCCTTTTTGCTCTAAAACGAAATCCAATGTCCTGTTGATGTGATGTGACGAGGCAATGTATTGAATTATGAAGCAGGTGTCCTTCTCCAACTTTACAGAGTTTATTTCGTTAAAGCAAACAACACCTAAAAGCGAAGGTTCTCATTTTTAAACACCGATTTTATTTCCTCTTCATTCATCTTTAATAATTCAAAATAACGTTGCTACTCGGTCAATTTCAATGAGTTGAGGATGCTCAAGAAGACCACTACAGTGATGGGCGATTGTAGATCGATCCAAAAGAAGAGATTTATCTAAGGTGCCCTTCTCCAAAATGTTAAATGATAGGCGTTACAATTGAAAGCGTCTGCAGTAAGATCATACGCATTATAAATTACTATTCTTTGCGTATTCTTCAAGATTTAAACCTGTCCCACTTCATTACATGATACAGTATTGGCTATTAAGTCGTAAAAAAGACGAGTACAGAGAGATAGGTCTCCTTGTATAACATTTCATAATCACGTCCGTGAGGTAATCCATTCACATGTAAACTGATGCCCCTAAGTCAAAAGGTGTGAATTTATAGGGTGACTTTTTATAATTCCCGGAGTTAGGCTTCCATGTTCCACAATCCCATTATTACTTTCTGGGTAAATTCGTCACAATGTTAGGGATATTATACTCATAATCCTGAGTGAAATTAAATATCTTAGGTTTCAACTCTCTTAATAGGGTACTTTGTTGTAGTATTCAAAAGCGAATTTTCAATTTCCAGATGTCGCTGTGGTGATAATTTCACTTTTCTAACATAGAGATAAGCCTCCAGCAGTTTGAAAACAGGTTCAGGACATACAGCTGTAGCAGTAGGTTTACTTTTTATTTTAAGAGCAAATTTAGGATTTGATCGTGATAAAATGATTCTAGTATCTACAGATGGTAGAATGAGTCTTTCTTGAGAGAAGATATCGCCATTTCAATCGACCGAAAATTCGATAAGATTATTTATGACTCTTAGTTGCTTTATATATATGTGCAGGCTTCCATCTTTGAAACTGTAAAAACCACATGATTTGAGATGAGATTGTTTAGCATCGTCTAATTTAACAAATATTCTATATAGCTTCTATAAGGATAATTAGCAGCTGATGCACCTAGTGAAGTTCCGTTAAGATAAACTTCAACCTGGGTGAAACATGTATATACAGGAAATTTGATTCTGTATATACTATATGGTCATCCCCCGTAGGCAAGATCTTACCATCAGGTTTTGTCAATTTCGTTTTAAAATATAAAAACACATTAGAGGGGTCTAAGTACTGATCTCAGAAGTGCCTGGAAATTGAACTCTAGAGGAACATCTGTATTGGTAATTGATGCAGAGGATTAATACTGTAAAATTGACTCCGCTAACGCTAATCTGTTGTAGGTCATGGAGAAAGATCCAATTCACTCTTACAACAATCAGAACTAGAAGGATGAAGAATGCATCTTGCATGTACGAGCTCTGGTCGTATAATGAACATTATGAAAAACCTTACTTATATACACAGCTCGTATAAAGTTATCAGATAGTAATTAAATAGCAAATACATCAATAATTTTTCTTTAGAGTTTTTTTTTTCCGGCTTATTAAAGGGGCTTTTTTTTTCTTTTAGGACAATCTTCTTTGCCCCCCGTCCCTTGACCTGACATTTTTACGTTTTCTGTATTTTACGGCTTAACATCATCAAACATTCATCTGAGACATCGCAATACGTCTTTTAGCTACACGAGGATTATTCCACGCAATATCTTGAATAGTATGCAAACCTTTTCTTATAGCTTTTTTACCTATATTTCCCACCTCTCCTGAGTAGAGGCCTTGCACTTCTCCATAGCTTGGCAAAAAATCCACCAAGACCATACCCCCTCTGCATTTTTGTTCCTCTGAATACCCTTTCTTCGTCCATTATTACAGGAGTATCTTTCTTATACTATCTTTACACTGTGAGAGTATGTTAATGAATGAAAAATATATCTGACTACACCTCTTATATATTCCATTATGCTGTAATTACTACATCTGTTTCTTTCTAATATGAACTTTGCATAACAATGTGCCGTATGTAAAGGGGAAGGGATTTCCTTCTACATCCTTTATATGCACGCGTACAGAGTCAAAATTTGATCTATTCAGAGGTAGATAATGAACATTATGGAATGTTATAACTTTACTCTCTATGGGAAAATATACTACTCTTAATAAAGGAGCTTTAGTATTAACTACAATATTGATGATCAATTATATTTGTATATACATAAGCCATACCTGGATGATTGAGCATCTCGGATAGGGTACATGTATAATGCAGTACTCGATCTGCTTCATCTTTTTGTTCATGTGGAGTCATGCGTTTATTCTCCACAGATAGTATAACCCTCTTCAACATAGTAGGGATATCATGAAGTATATCCAACTCAGCATCCCGTTTACGAATATGTTTACGTTGCCATGGTGAACGTCTCAGAAAAAACGTGTCACGGTCTCGAAGGTTTACATTTACTTTTGAGCTTAAGGATATTATTACTTTATCTTCATAGGTATGCATTTCAGTTTTGTATACCAGATCCTTACACATAATACTCATATCAAAGAGAACGTTTAAATGACTAAAAATAGCAGGCACCGATTTAAAATGTGACTTACGCAAAGTAAATTCTTCAAAGAAGTATTCTTTTGTGCCAATCCTGGACCTAGGTAGATCACGAGTATCTTTCACTTGTAATATAGTTTCAACACATTCTACACTTCTGTACACCAGCATCCAGAATAGATCGTGAGGTAAATTTTCTATGTCTGTATTTAGTATCATTCACATTAATCCTACTTCGTTATACCTCTCTTTCAAGTTGTTATAGGATCATTAAACACAGTTTAAAAGCCGAGAGTTTTTATTTCCCCAGGATTGTAATTTTTTCCCAAAAAGGGGACCCGGCTGAGAAGCCAGATTAAATAAGAGTGCGTCTACACTTCCCATGATCATGTAATACAACTGATTAATAATTCTTAACTCATTGCTTTTATATAAGTTATTAACTTAGCAGGATTCCCCGCCATGTTCACCCATACCTGTTTATTTTTTCTTTACCTTTTTACCTAATTATTTTTCAATTTTATATCATGAGTTAACAGGATTGAACCTTACTTTTTGTATTTTTGTTTATAAAATCCGCCTTTTTATTTTTTCTCACCATTTAATCTTTTCAGATAATATAACTTTTAAACTATACGACTGAATGGTTCGGACATTGTGACTTTAAAACTTCCGTAGTCCAAACCTGATTCATATCCTTTCTTCTAAACCTTTCCTCTGTACGAGAAACTCTTACATAATCGTTTACCTTTATTCCTGAATTATCTTTCTATTTTGTTTTCTTTTTCATGTAGGTGGGTTCTACTGCCTCTAGTTTTTGACACTAAAGGTGATGACTTTATAGTTCTATGGTAAGATCGGTTATAAGAATAAGCCAGATTGTCCAGTATATCAATATATTTAAAAGTATTCATTTTAGTAAAATACCTATGCATGCGTTCTTTAATAGTACGTTGGACTCTTTCAACTATTGCCGCTTTGTTTACGGAAAATGTATTGTAATAGCTTATACCATACTCCCAGAGCAGCTCCTGAAACTCACGCCCCTTGAATTCCATTCCTGAATCTGTCCAAAATGATTTAGGTGTTCTCCGCTCGTCCTCTATAATTTCAAGTACAGCATCGGCAACTGTAGCTGACCTTTTATCTTTTATTGGCTTCAACCACAAGTATCTAGAGTATACGTCAATTGTAAAAAGTATATATTGGAAAACCTTCATTATAAGAACTATATTTAATCATTTCCGATAAATCTAACTGCCATATGCTATCGAGCTGCGGAGATATGGTTTTCCGTGTAGGAAATTTTTTTCTTACAGGTTTATGTAGAGTAAATGCCTCTTCACCCTCCAAATATGCTTTTAACTCTTTTTTCTCAATATTAGGATACCTTAAAGCAAACCTATTGAAACCCCCAAAACTATTTGGCTCCCTCAGATTGAAGTAATACTTATCAACTACCTCCTTTGCCTCCATGTTAGATACTGACACACGTGTAATATTATTATTATATTAATATATATATATATATAATATATATATAATATATATATATAAATATATAAATATATAATATATAATATATATATATAATATATTTATATAATAATTAATTATATATATAATATATATATATATATATAATATATAATATATATATATATATATATATATATATTTATATATTATAATATTATATTATAAATATATATATATATAAAGTTAAAAGGGATAAAGAAAAAGATTTAAATAACATTTTTATTTATATACAAACATTACAACTAAATATATATGATAATACATAATTACGATTTAATCCAACTAGACCTATTATAAGGTGTTTTTCTTAGTCGGCCTCTGGTAACACGTTTAAATTTATCTGATGCGTAAGAAGTGCCTGAGGGACTTGAATCAGGTCTTGGTGTAATGGGGATATTATCCAAGTCTGCTAATCGCGTTGTATTTAAGATTAAACTTCTGGGAAAATTAATAGTCTGAAGTTCTTGTTTGATATCATTCCATCCTTTTACAGGGCCTTTCTTCCAGTTACGTGAGAGATCAGCTATCAAAATCCAACAATATTTGGATCCTTTAACATTTCTATCATCAATTTACGATTCCCCTGCCTTCCATTCAAAGTTTAATTGGTCTTTAAAATATTATATAAAAGCTATTCCTGAATTACGCACTCTATTAGTTAAGCTCTCTAGGATATTTTTAATTATCTTCATTTTTTCACTTCAAGTTTGACTTCATTAGTTATTCTACATCATCGGGTTAACGATACGTAGGGACGGATGTAGGTGCATTTTAAGATCTATCAATTTTTGTACGCCATCCTTGAATATAAGATGCGTTTCTCAGGATGTAATGTCGAATTTAATATATCCTGACACTGTCTTTCTCATATTTGTTATCCTGTTCAACTTTAGGATTCGTATAAGCTTAGGAGTAGAGCAGCTTGGAAAAGATAATTTTGTCACAATATAAGGATTCTGGTGGTGCAACTGTTGCTGCTGATGTGAAAGATGTTGTAATGTCAATGCATTGGGCTGTAATATCTGCGTGTATTGGGGTTGTGAATGATGAAACTGCGATTGTGGATTTTGCGCAGAGTGCGGCAAATAGCTGGCCATATGAGGTTGATGTGATGAAGCTGAGAACTTGAATCTTACAAGCTTTTAATTATTATTACTTCTTTTCTCATACTCATATATGGAAGTACAGCAACCTTCTTCATTATGGAGACAACCACTTAGTTATCAGCGGAGCTATAACGGAGAAGAGTAATGGCAGGAAACTCCTCCTCCTCTCTGTAGTAACTTCTTTTTATTTTTCAAATTTTTAAGTTCATTTCTTTAAAACTTTCTATTAGCCGACGTAGCTTACCTTCTGAGGTCTGTTTAAGGGAACATTTCCATAAGATTTAAACAGACTTCACATACACATTGGAGTGATATACTGTTTCCTATCGCTTCACAATTTAGTAGTTAAGATTGTTTCAATTTTTTGAGAATTCCTTTTATAGATTTGTGTAAATCTTGCAACTAGCACTCATATCAGGTATGTATACAGTTTTCTATCTCGTAGGTAGAATGTGGTACGGGCAGTACTCTGTGCGTGTTTTTGGGTGAAGTTCACCGACAAAATAACCTGGGGTCGAAGTAACCTCTTTATATACTTTTAAGAACTCTTTCTTTTGAAGAGGAAACATTTGAGTTGCCAATACATTAACTTGACTTCATGTCTCTTCTCTGTCCAAACAACGTAAATACTGTGTGTTTAAAGAAACACTTCGCAAATGCTTGCTTTGATGAAAAATATTCTTGCGTTATGAAAAACAAGAGATATTCTAGATGTGAGAATGAAACTCTGAACGCTTCTGCATTTCCAAATCATTTGTGCATTAAATCATCTATACAATATTTGTGCCTGTATATGTCCACGATCTAATATCGTATATGCCTTCATGAAAATGAATCACATCTTTATATCTTAAAATTTTTCCTGTAAAACATTATAAACAACCATATTATTTTTACAGGTTTGTCTCAAAATCTCCATTTCCTTTAATAATATTTAATAATAGAAAGGTTTTGCCACAACCTGTTGGTCCAGCTTACAAGACATGTAGCCGCTTCGAACGTAAATTTCTCCACATCCATACCTGTCAAGTAGATAATGAATAATGAGTTTTAATTTATTGCTTTAAGGTACGTAAAATATATCTTTTTAATAAAAATTTCGTTACATTTTATAAAATAAAAGGTTAATATAACAGAAACTCTGTGTGTTTTTATTCATACATTACAAATTAAAAATAAAAAAAGTATTAAAAACAAAAATAAAAAATAAGAATAATTAAATAAAAAGTAATAAAACAAAAAATAAAAAATTATAAAAGAAAACATAATGATAATAAGTATATGAGTTTAAAAACAGTAAAAGCAGAAAGTTTAAAGCAGTTAAAGCAGAAAGTTAAAGCAGTTAAAACAGAAAGTAAAGCAGTAAAGCAGTAACACAAAAGCATACTAAATCCCCTACGGTGTTAGTATCACCTCTACTTGTTTACTGCTTTACTTGCTTTAAGTATGTAATGTAGTTAGGTTAAGCAGTTAAAGCAGAAAGTTTAAGCAGTAAAGCAGAAAGTTAAAGCAGGTAAAGCAGAAAGTTAAAGCAGTAAAGTAAACCAGAAAGTTAAAGCAGTAAAGCAGAAAGTTAAAGCAGTAAAACATGAGTTAAAGCAGTAAAGCAGAAAGTTAAAGCAGTAAAGCAGTAAAACAAAGGCATACTAATCCCTAGGTGTTAGGTAATAACACCTCTATTGTTTTACTGCTTTAAGGTATGTAAAGTAATATGTTTTTAATAAAATTTGTACAATTGTAGTAAAAATGAATGACTGTAGTATATTTGAAACGAAATTCTTTGAATATTTACTCACTTGATATCATATTTTCGTTCACGCGGAACTTTAGCGTCTGCGACGCACGCGGCGCGTCGCGGAAAATATTGCGCGATGCGGCGCCCGGCGGTCGGAAACGTGGAAATATTGCGCCTGCGGGCGGCACGCGGCCGGCGTTTTCTGCGGATGGCTGACCTGACGACGCGAACTCGGACTCTGAAACGTTGCGATCACTGTTCTCAAATGTGTAGCTCTTTAGATATATATAATTCTGTCATGCTATAAGTGTTAGAAAATACTAACTCATAGAGGAAGCATTCTAGCAGCTTGTAATATACACCATCGTTCCTCATACCTTATTCCTAGGGAGACACCTATACTTAGCGGCTATTCGGGCTCAGGAGGCTAGAAAAACTTGAAAAAAAAGTCGCACTCAGTGTTCACTATGTTGGCCTCACTTGGCACTATGTGGCCACTCACTTGGCACTCAGTGGCACTCACTTGGCATTCATTGGCACTCATTGGCACGCACCTCACTCACTTGGCAACTCATAGAACACTAAATAAACATCACATAGATACTCCTTACGTGATTGGAGCCATTAAAGTGAGACATCAAAGTTGGGCATCAATAATGCTGAGGCATCAAAATGTACCGATAGATACAAAAGGTCAAGGCGAAAAGTATCATGTCAAACAAAGGTTAACGATATCAAAAAAAGGCTAAGTCCCTAAAGGAAGGACAAAAATTAGCTGGCAAAAATTGACCCATTGTATCTGTCAACTGGTCATTGTGTTGCGCACGCGTACGTGTGATAAGTGGTAAAATGTAAAAGTGTCTATGGGTAAATGTAAGTGTCATAGTGAATGTCTGTATAAGTGTGTGTGTTGTGTGTGTGTGTGTGTGTTGTGTGTGTGTGTGGGTGTGTGCGCACCGCAGTTGTAGTGTTCAATGGTAGTCCATACAGGCGTTCAGTAGGAACGAAATATGTGACGGGGGGCACGAGTGGCCAGAAAATTGGCGTGGTCAAAAAATGACCATGTGTACGCAAGGTTAATGCCCCGGAAATTCATGGTCCAAACAAGTTAAAACATCAAAAAATAGGGCTAACCCTAAAGACAGATCAAAAAATCACCGTGGGTCAAGAATTACCACTGGAAGACCAACAGGTTGGTCGAAAATTCCTGGCCAAAAATTGACCCATGGAAGACCCAAAGGGGAGCCAAAAATTACCGTGGGCAAAATTGCCATGGTATCTGGCAAGGTGGTCAAACAAGGTAAAAGACATCAAAAAATAGGCCTAAGCCCAAAGGAGATCAAAAAATTTACCGTGCAAAAATTGCCCACGGTCGAAAAAAATTAGGCTAAAAAGTAGGGGCTAATACGTACAAACGGTTGCCTGACGCCAACGTTTGGCGCACCCTTCTTCGAAAAGGGTCTAAAGAAATTTAGGGTTGCCAAAAAAAAATTAGGGTTGCCAAAAAATTTAGGGTTCTCAAAAATTGGGTTCTCAAAAAATTAGGGTTTTCAAAAAAATTAGGGTTCTCAAAAAATTAGTTCTCAAAAAAAATCCGTGGCCAAAATATACCAGGAAATCAAAGAGGGGCCGAAAAAAGTAAAAGCCAAAAAGTCAAGGCCCAAAAAGGTCCAGGATGGTCAAGGTCAAGCCCAAAGAGGTTCAACCAAAAGTCAAGCCAAAAAGGTCAAAGGCAGTAAAAAATGGGCTCAAAAAGCCTAGGTAGGTTCCTGGATGCTGTGGTCAAAATGACCAACACGTGCGGAATGACCCTCCTACTACTCTTAGTGATGAAACCAAGTTTCTAGAAATAGATGGATCCCATATGATTGCTCCAGCTATGTTGGCAACAAGTGAGAGAGAAACTACCAACCAGAGGAGGTTCTCTCAATAGACCTACGATTGTTCAAGCGCTCTTACTGGATTATGAAGAGGAAGAGGAGCAAAAATAGTAGCAAAAACAGGACGTCCTCAAAATATAGAAACCTATAATAATAATAATAATAAATAATAATTAATAAAAAATAATAATTAATAATGAAAATATAATAAAAAAATAGAATAAAAACAAGAATAAAAAAATAATAATAAAAAAGTATATAATAATAATAATAATAATAATAATAATAAAAATAATAATAATAATAATAATAATAATAATAATAATAATAATAATAATAATAATAATAATAATAATTTAACAAAATAATAAAATAATAATACTAATTGATAAATAATAATAATAATTAATAATAATAAAATAATAATTAATAATAATAATAATAATTTAAAATAATATAATAATTAATCATTATAAATTTTATTAATCTTAACAATAATAATAATATAATAATAATAAAAAATAATAAATCTTGAAGAATAATTCTTTTACGAAGAATAATAATAATAATATAATAATAATTAATAGTAATAATAATAATTATAATAATAATAATATAATAATATAAAATAATAATAATAATTAATAATAATAATAATAATAATAATAATAATAATAATAATAATAATAATAATAATAATAATAATAATAATAATAATAATAATAATAACTATTAATAGTTAAAATATATATATATATATATATATTTAAATATATATATATATATATATATAAATATATAATAATATATAATATATATAATATATATAAATATATAATATATATATATAATATATATATAAGATATATATATATATATATATATATATATAATATATAATATATATAATATATATAGTTAAAAGCTTAGACGCTAGTTATTTATTATATTAAGTAATGCTTGAAGAGATATTATTATAGACTTCAGATGTAATTAGAGTATCCTTGAGAATTTAGAAGATATTATAATTAGATTATATACTAGATTTAGATTGTGTGGGGATAAGTGTGCTTTACTGAGCTCCTTGTTTTTGAGTCTGTTTATAATGTTTAGCTATTTGCATTAGATTTGTTTACAATGAACGCTCTCCAGTTTTCAATTGTTTTTAACTATTATTATGGTTTTAATATTTGAGGAGTTTGATCATCCCTTTAAAAGATAAGTTATCCGTTTTAATTTTTTAATTTTGAAACTTTTTAGTTATGTTAGATAGCAATAGTTAGTTTTTAGGATTGTGTAAATACGTAGTTTAGATAGTACTAGGGTATATTTTTTCGTAGTCTTTTTTAACTAGTTTTTAGTGTTTCTATTTATTTATTTATTTTAAACGGGTTTAAGCATAGCACCAACGTTTTTAGTTAATTGTTATTTTAATCTTTACATATCCAGTTTTACGTTGAATAATTGTAATTTTTTTTTCTTTCGTAAATTTGTGAGGGTGTACGAGTGCGTGTGTGTTTTAAACTTTCTAAAGTTTTCATATTTTACATATTTATTAAAAATAGTTTTATCGTTTTAACATTTACGGTTTTTTTAGTGTGTGAATAATTTTAACCTGTTTTTTTTTTTTGCTTGTTGTTTTTGTTTTGGTGTGGTTGTGTGTGCATGTGTAATGGCAGATTTGCGCAGGCGCGGGCTTTCTATAGACTTTACTAACATCCGCGGCTTAAAATCTAACTTTGCATCCGTGGAATACCACCTCTCT